>JAZHYW010042572.1:0-255213 GCA_037355805.1 Ixodes ricinus | reverse complement strand
CCCTTACACTGGTCAACAGCAAGCATGAGAAAAATATACAAATGAAAGGAAGTAGAAACATTGCACATCTACGGTTTATGAGCGTACAAACCAAGGTTCCACCGAAATACAAAACGTAAAACTAAAGTAATAATCAGATACAAAATTATAATCGCATGTCCTTGAAAGTTAAACTGTCAAAATAAATATTATCAATACAAAGACTGTTCAGTAGATTTGGGAGTGTGAAATTTAACATTTGGTAGCCATAATGTGTTCGCTGCTTGACCACCCTCCATTTCTTTGCGTTACGCGTAGGGTACGGTAGGAAAATGCTTCTTAACAACGCAAATGTTTCTGGAGAGCCCGAGCCACTCATTTGTTCGATTTTAAAACTAGAACGGAGTCTGTAGTGATATAATTTGTAGATATTAATTATCTTACAATTCCTACCTTGCCCCCCCCCCCCCTCCGCACACACACACACGCAGACGCTTTCCTTCTAATGCACTTCTCAAGGACCGTGCATTATGTAGGAGAATTCCAGCCTTTCTTGTGCATTGCTTCTTAAACGAAGCGACCTTTCTTCATTAATGTATAAGACTGCTCTGCTTCATAAGCAGGGTGACTGTAAAACAAACTAGAAAACACAGCACCTGCAAGAGAGATTCGAACTGTTGATGGAAGATGGCGCCACAGGCCCCACTTATCCACATTTCCGTAAGCGCGCGGTCTTTAAAATGGAACGTAATATTTTCGTACTTCCATTTGTGCCAAAACTTAAACATGATAAGTGAGATTAGCGTTTAAAGTAACAGAAATAAAAGCAAACAGCTGCTAACACTTTGCACCCAACGTGGCGGTTGAAAGTTTTCCGGCTCGTTTTAGGGTCAGCCCCTTCATTGCGTGCTGCCTTTTATGTACTAATTACTCGGAAACTTTAATTCTACCACGTCATGGATCTGCATACAGTGCATTGGATAGTTGAAAATCACGCATCGGGATTCCTCTGAGGTAATGTTTCCCTATTTATTATGAGTGCGAATTGCTATAGAATATTGCTTGCCAACTAATTACCTCAGTTTCGGTTAAAGTTCCACGAAAGCAAATCGCCCTTGAATGTTTTAGAGCGCAGCTCTTAGGCGCCCCTTTCCGGCTTGAGCGGCGTCGCTGTCGGCGTAACTGTGCGTTGCATTATGGGAAGTTTCCCATAATACAACGTGTTTATGGGAAACTTCCCATAACGTTACGAGGGTAACCCCCGTGAGGGTAACCCTCGTAACCGTCATGAGTGTAACCCTCGATCGTCACCCCCGTGAGGGTAACCTCGTAACCCTCGTGAGGGCAACCCTCCTGAACCTCCTGAAGGTAGCCCTCATAACCCTCCTGAGGGTAACCTCGTAACACTTGAAACCCTCACGAGGGAAACCTCGCGACGTCACACCTGACGTCACGTGTGACGTCATTGTGGGAAGTTTCTCATAATGACGCCCACTTTGTTCGAGGAACACAGCGAACAAACTACTCTCTACGGAAATAATTCCTTGCTCAAGACTTCTGAGCGCGGGCTTATATTAGATCGAACACAGACCTGTGAGGACCATTTCACCATATGCTAACCAAAATTTTTGTCAGCAGTACCGATATTCGATGTATCAAATTTTTCGAAAACTCGAATACTAAACTTCTCTTCACCTTAAGTCCAGACGCAACCGACGCTACGAGCTGATAGGAAATGCCAAAAGCGCACCATCATGATGTTCGTCATGTTTCTGCGCGTGTTATGTCATCGCTGAACCAATCATAAACCATGAAGGCCCAGCGACGTGCACTTTTGAGGCTGCTTGATTGGTCCCATGAGCTCGTAGCGTCGGTCGCGTCTGGACTTCAGCTGAAACGAAGTAGAGGAATCCAAAAGTCGAATCGAATTATTCGGGCACTCATTATACTCTATTCGAATTCGAAACTCGTATATTCGTACACTTCTGATACCTCAAGTTTTACGTTTTGTTGAAAACATGAACAGAACATGTAAAACGTGTAGAGAACACCTGAAATGTGTCTTACTTTATGGGAGTACCATCGTGGCGGCGGCCGAAGAACTGCTTCGTTACGTAAAACGCTCCATAGAACAGACAGAGCAGGGGATGCCGCTTATTATAGGTCAAAATCGTGGCTGGAACGTGGACGGGTCGACAGTACGGCGTTCAAGTTCACCTGCTCCTTTGGATTAATTGCGTTATCATCGTCAACTTTAAAGGCAGGCCGTTCACCCTTGTTGGTGCTAGACTGGTGGCACCTGTTAAAACCCGTTTGTTCTTCTGACGTCTAGCTCCTGGTTAGAGAGTTCCCTGGTTCGATACAAGGACCAGGCGGATTTTTCCGGTCGCGCACCAGTCACCTAGCTGAGTTTGGAGATTTGTGGTTGTCGTTTGTTCCCCTTGTTTCCCTTCTCCAGGAATTATTATCGTTAAGATACTGTTGAGTGCTCTTTTATACCTCCCTGTTTGATGGTTTAGATCATAATGTTCATCCTACACCCTCATAGCATTTTACCCTTTTTCCTTCTGAAAAGCTTGATCATCTTGAGGTACTTGTTGACAATAAATCGTTTGCTTAAATAAAACATCTTTATTCTATACCCCATCCATGAATGGCAAAACCTTCTTCCAGAAGTCACACTCGGACCGGAGAATTCCTTTCTCGGGCTTGTAACCTTCGACACTGAGGTCCATAAACTGTCCTTTGTCCTGGAACTTTGGCCAGGGTACTTGTTCTAGGGTCTCTGGGATCCTGTAAAAAAACACACACGACAACAAGAGCATAAGGACTTTAAGACATGATCCTTTCACTAAAACTATTTGAAAGTCTGTTGAAAAAAAAGAAGAAGAAGTTATTGAATTTTTTTATTTACAGCGTGTTATGCGGAAAGAATATAAATAAGTTCTTAAATACCTTTTCTTAATAACTTTTGTGGGAACCTTGGGGTTCCCTAATCCCTATCTAGGTCTAGCTTCGAGCAGGCCGTGGGAGTCGTCGCCACCAATGGCGTCGGCCTCCCGGATACAAGGAACCACGAGGCCGAATTCCCCCGAAGGGGCCGGCACTCCCTTGCCCATTTTGGGTGAACGCGCCTTCGGCACAGCCTTGAGAGTTATAAAGGACGCGACTGCTAGTGGCCTCCCCGGGCGCGTCCATTCTCCGAGGCTACATGGGCTGGCCCCGAAGGAGTGCCAGAGGCTCTCGTCGGCGGGAGGCCCTGGCTCTACGGAGCTCGGTTTTTCTTTGTGGGCCTCCGACTTCCCGTGAATCTGTCTAAAGGGGTGTCCAAACAGGATACTAGAAAACTCACGACTCCGGCAAATCGTTGCTGCGCTGCGCTTCCGGCCGTCGGGGGAAACTTCCTCTGTCAAATCTGCCGGGGGAGACTTCCCCGTCAAATCTCCCCCTCGCTTCCTCCACGGCGGCCTTGCTCTGCTCATCACGTGGGTCCGGAGAGCCACTCACACGCTCTGTTGGCTGTCGGCAATCGCTCAAGGCCTCCGCCGCTTTGGAAGTCCCGAAAACGGGAAAGGGAAGACTCGAGTGTGAGGGGGCAAGCCAGGCGAGCGCGCGTCGTGTCCAAGGTCGTGTCATCTTCCAGCAGTTCTGTGGATTGGATCGGATTCCCGCGGCTCTTGTTCCTAACGTACCTCGTATAGACAAACAAACCTGGTTGGTTTGGAGTTTAATAAAATAAATGATATATTCTTAAGTTCTCAGTGTTTCTACATACAACTAAAAGTCTCACTGTTGCGCACTGCACTTCTTTTTTTTTCCGAGCTACGAGCGTGGATTTTGACGAAAAAAAGCTGAGCCGGGGCGGCCGAAGCGCGCGCTTCGACGCAGGAATCTCTCAAATCCACCCGAAGCCGGACCTCTTTGGCCTTCCTGCCGAGGTGACGGCGGTAGCAAGGTCGGCGACTTTGTGAGCCGCGGGAGATAGACAGGCATCAGGCATACCATTGGCAGGTGGCGTGTGACGTCAAGTCTGACGAGCACCGACGTCAACGACAAGTGGAGGAGGCGAGGAGGCAAGTCGTGAATTTGGTTCGGCCGGTGTCCAAACAGACATTCGACCGACGACTGCCGGACGGTTCAATTTTGACGACTTTGCAGGAGTCGTGCGGCCTGACGGCTTTTGTAGTAGCCTGTTTGGACAGGCCTTAATGCGGCAGCATGGGAAACCGACCGGGCGATACTGGCAATTGAGCCAGCGCCCAGACTTTTCATGTCTAAGAGCGAAGCGTGTTGGCATCTGATGTCAATAAACACGTCATCTTCCGGACCCAAAGAACCTTCTGTGTTTCTAAGTGGTAGCCGCAAAGGGCAAATTCCCACACTTTTTAATTGGTAAATTAAAAAAAATATGTTTCAATAAGAAACTTTTGGTGTCATCAAGAACCACTAAATCAGCGCACTTTACAAAAATTTAAGGCACGCCAATCTTTTATGGTACCGTCCGGTATCCCCAAGCGGGGATACGCGATACGGCAAATAGACTTAATGCTAAATTACCCATGCATCAAGAGTAATGATGGGAATGTATGTACACGCACCGGACGCGCTCGCCTTCCCGTAAGAAAGATTTGAAGTAAATAACCGTAATAAAGCGTTGAGGAACGCGCGTGCAAGATGTCATTTGTTTTAGGCGTTTGCATTAGAAAAGTCACTTCTGGAGAAGCCAGCATGCTCAGCGCTTGGAACTACACTCGCAGCATGCTCCTTGGTTCGTGGCTAATTTAGCAAAAGGTCTATTGTCATAAAGATCAGTGATTTTTCTACTCTTGTCAGCACGCACCGAGCCCTGTTGCCGAGAGTGCGACCACTAAATGCGTCTGAAAACACTGGCATCCCTCTCATCTCGGCTCCCCGCCGTTCGCGTGAATGCTTGAGTCAAGGAGGTAATCCCGGTGGTTCCGCCGATCAGTCACGCACATTCCTCCTTGGAAAGCATCCCTCGTGTGAATACCCCTTTACGAATGCACCGAAACAGAATGTATCCAAGCAGAAATAATTGAGGTAACCTAAAGGCATATGCCACCGCGTGCAACGCGGTACGACACTTGTTGGCACGAGTGTCGTTCAGAGCAAAACGAGCACGTACGCGATCGTTGTGCTCCAAAACTTAGAACCGTTTTTGTCACGCCATGTGTACGTGTATGGTTCCTTGTTTATGAGATTTAAAATGACGGCATCACCATCTGCAACAAAATTCTTCCCCAAAAATAAGCAAAAAAAAAAGGAAACGAAAAAAAAGAAAACTTTAATAAAGCTTTTAGATTAAAAATAAAAGGATACGGAATTCTTAATTTATACTCCCGAGTGATCTACCACATCATAACTTAGATAACGAATATTAGAGGAAAACAACCAGGACACAAACTCTTGCCACTATTCGGGAGGCGATCCAACCGTCGCTGCGCTAGAGGCAAAGTGGATAACTAGATTCATGGTGACGACGACAATTCTGCATCATTTGTTTACGCCGCGTATACGGCAGGCGTAGCAGAAGGCTGCGTGAGCGTTCGGCCAAGGCTCGTGTCTAATCAGCGAAGCCCCGCTTGAACAAGAGCCCGAGCCGAACGCCGTGGCAGCATTTGTGTCCAATCGCGACTCCCATGCGATCGACGTCGATGACGTAATGAATCCAGTTCCCAAGACTGTAAACACTGAGCTGTGCTGGAAAGCAAGCTAGGCAAAGCGAACCCTAAAGTTTGATCTCATCGCCGATATACGCCCAGCGATTTGTTTATTAACCTCGTGACGCCGAACCAATTTTAAAGAAAATTAAAGATAAAATATATAAAGTTGTTGATCCCGAATAATCAATTTCTACCTTCTTTTTTTGTGTGTGTAAAAGACCACATTCTTTAAATACTTCTTTACGAGAACTCAAACGGGTACACCATTAAATAATTTCTGTTTTTTGTCACGGAGCAATGTCATCGCAGAAGACGATACTCACCCGGTTTTGCTGAACGTTGAGATGATGTGAATCATATTGTCCGCAGCTTTGACGTCGTCTGCTGTAAAGTTGTCCGCCACTTTGTACATGGACCCGAGACTGAAGAAGATATCATCTGCATGTGTGGTGCGAACCCACTTCGGCCAGTCACCGAACGATGGCCTCACCGTGAA
Organism: Ixodes ricinus; assembly: GCA_037355805.1. Taxonomy (NCBI): domain Eukaryota; kingdom Metazoa; phylum Arthropoda; class Arachnida; order Ixodida; family Ixodidae; genus Ixodes; species Ixodes ricinus. Next base: position 249,054 of record JAZHYW010042572.1, on the reverse strand, counting down.
TTTATACATATACACAGAGTTGTTCAAGCGTTGAAGTCCCTTGGCGAATTCCAACGTAGGGCAGCTTAATTGAAGATGTCCAAGTGCATCAGCGCCTGCTCGCAGGGCCTCCGTGCCATCGTTCTCGTCAACGTCGGAAAAATAACGATCTAGTATGGGCTCCATGTCTCCATCGATGGTACCGGCTAGAAATATTCTAAGATATTGCTTTACTTTTCTTTTTGTAAGCCCTTCAGTGGTGGAAAGATCAAGATAAGGTTTGAGAAAATGGTAAACAAAAAAATCTCCTTCTGCTTCTGTTACTCCGCCAAGCACGTCTACGGCAGGCAAGTGTCCGGCTTCCAGCGCTGCAAGAGGTCCCTCCGGCACAAGTGCCTCACCGAAGAGGGGATAAAAGGTATGGAGGCCACCCGAACTAAAACCTTCAGTCGCGTCAATAATATCCGAAGCGTTCTTTGACCGCAGGCATCGGATAACCTTTTGTGGTGCGGTCTTGAACGTTTGGTTTTCAGTCTCGCAACTGAGGGCTTCGGCGAGTTTCCTAGCAGCGCTGCGTGCCTTATCGTAATCGTTGATCACTATTCTTGTGAACGGGCTTCCGCTTTGCATGATGGCGCGATGAAAGAGTCCTCTGCTCCTGGAAGACATGAGGTGCATTCCGATGGAGATAGATCCAGCACTCTGTCCCATTAATGTGATCTTGTTGGGGTCCCCTCCGAAGGATTCGATGTTGTCCTTCACCCAACCAATGGCCAAGGCTTGGTCGTAGAGCCCCATGTTTCCGGGCACGTCTTCGAGGGCTGTTCTCAAGAAGCCGAAAGCGCCGAGTCTGTACGCAATGGCGACGGTGATCAGATCGCCGCGTACACTCAGCTCGGTTGTGTCGGTGATGTTCATTGATATTCCCCCATAGATGAAGGCCCCGCCGTGTATGTATACGAGGACAGGTGCCAGAGGCCTATTTGTGATGGGAACATACACGTTCAAGTACAGGCAGTCCTCGCTCACTGTATCTTTTGTATCGACGTAATAATACTTGTTGAGGTAAACATCGGGTTGGTTGCACATCTTCGGTAGGGACGTCGCGTTGTAGACATGGTTCCAAGGCTGCTTAGGCTCCGGCTTCTTGAATCGGAGATCTCCTACGGGGGGCTCCGCGTAAGGAATGCCTAAAAACGCTCGTAGCTGTCCTGTCGTAGTTTTCAGCGAAATGCCTCGGACGTCTCCAGTTTTTGTCGACACAATATCTTGAGCAATGTTTTGGGAGCAGGCGAGGAAGATCTGGACGAGGCAAAATGCCACAAGTGTTGTGGCCTCCATGATCTGCAATGAAAGACACATTCCAAGCAGCAATGTAGGTAAGCACGTAGGTTGAAGTCAATATTCACAAATGCTTTGAAACTAGAAAATACCATTGTGGCAATATACGCCCTTCCGGACAGGCACACACCACCATTCGCTTGTAAGACGACGACATCTGCCTTTGTTTTATCTTATATTTAAGATTGACTCAAGTGAAACCAAGATGATCAGTGTATTTTCGATACTAAGAGAATTTGATATAAAATATTATATTCGACCGCTTTAATAGCTTATTTTGTGCATCAGTTAGTCCCACGTATGTGCCATAATTAGGAAGTGGTAAATACATTGGCTCAATCACTATGGCTTATCTTTAGATTAAGCGTCCAAATAAGGAATTTACTCATTTCTACGGTGTTCATTTATTTAATTGGAATAATATATATATATATATATATATATATATACATGTTCCCTAAAGGTTTTGTGACCATATTGAAAAGAAAAACACCAAAAACAAACAATTAGACTATATACACAAAATAGAAAGTACGGCTTTCTTTGCTGAGCTTGATTTTAATTTTTATTGTGCCTTTGGCGTGTGGGGTTAATAGAGTACGGTAGTTCCATAAATATCTGCATGAAGATCTTCGATCGTTACGTTCTGTCAATCACTTATTCACCGAGCGGAAGTGGCATGGTATCAGTTTCGATTAAGCCGCTGTCGATGAAAAAGTTATGGGAAGCGTTAGTCATACAAAATAGTTATCTCTCTCTTGCATGAGCGTCCTGTAGGTGTCCCAAGCGTACTAAATGTTATCCTCTATAGCTAGCTTAGATATCGACGCTTTAGTGCCAGTCCAATCTGTCCAGCGTTTCTTTGGAGGCGCGTCTGTCCAACTCTCATTCTCGAGCGCTTTTGGCGGCGTTCCTCGGCATCTCAAGAAGCCAGATACGAGCATATCGATGCAGTATGGCTCGAAATCTGTCTCGAGCAGGACCCAACGAGCAGGCGTTCAAACAAAAGCCAATGAACGACGGATATCATCGCTATCGGTCGTTCATTCGCTTCTGTTTTAGCGCAATCCAGCAATTGTTATAGAGCAGATAACATCGCTAGCAGCACTTCGCCGTCGATGTATGGAGAACAGTGACGTGTGTGCTCGCGAGAAAGAAGCCAAGAGACAACGTCGTCAAGACCCGGTGCGTGAACAGGTCGCCCTTTTCGGAGGTGCGGTGGGGGAAGCGGGGTGTATCACGGGGGCGCGAGTTAACCTGTCCGGCTCCCCTGTTCACGCCTCTTCGCGGCGACAGTCTGCGGCGGCCCTTTCAAAAATAGTGAAGCCATTTCGCCCACGCGTACACGCCGCTTTGTGGCCTCCCGCCGGCGGACCAAGCTCCGCCGTCCCTACTGCTGCTCCGGAAAGAGAGTACCGGCGTGAACGCGAAACCGAGGCCCAACGACTGTGCCGTAACGGGTCGGCAGCTATCGCTGTGACTGCACAGTGGATTCACGTAGGACAATTTTTTTGTGTGTTGTTGCTTTACATAAAGGGACAAGAAGCTGACTTCTCGCAAACCGAACGCTTTTTGTGCTTGAACTTGCCTAATGACAATTGCAGAATACTAGCATTGCACTACAGGTTTTTTTGCCAAGCTCAAAGATGCGTAGTTTTGTAATAAAAGTGAACCGCGTTTTTCCCACCACAAAAATAATTCTACGCGTCGCCGAAGGCTCAGTCTCCGTGCAGCTGTAGCGCCAGCAGTTGACACCAGACACTTAAGTTTCAGCACTTAGTGTTAGTTGATTCAATAAGAAAATGTGTACAGAGCGCGACACTGTTAGCGCGAACAAGCGATCGCCAGTTTTTTGTGTTTTTTTCTTAGAACCGAAAGGCTGTCATCAAAGTTATCATTGTTATAGAAAGAGCTCACGTAGGGCTCTAATATGAGGGGTAAAGATTGTGTGCTCAATAATACTCTTTCGTAATAAATGCCAAAAGGTGCCGATGTCGTGTTCGCGCTAACAGTGTCGCGATGTGTACTCTGCAATGTAGCAGACTACACTGTCTTCATGTATTCGCATCCACCGCTGGTTGCCATTTGCTGATTACGAATTTTCATTAATCACTCAACAATTTTTAGCCACATTTTTGAAACTCTGATGTCTGGACCCAACCGCTTGCGCTACGTATGGGGAGACGGAGCGTTCCGCGATGCGTAGATCATTTTCGCGGCGAGAAAACCAGGCTTCTCTTTCATCTTACGCACCCGGTAGATACTATAGACCTTTGCAAAAGTGGCCCTCTGCGCACTGCCATCTTCGTCTGCTGGGCTGTTAAATGCCTTCGGAGCGTGTGCTGTAGCTCCATTTTTCGGCATATCAGACGCCGCGCATGCGTTCACAGCGCAGTGACTCAGCATTTTTCGCCCGGGTCATAAGCGATGGAAAGGTCTATAATGTCTGACGGTTCCAGAAGGTCATCGCCGTCCATCGACACACGAAAAACAATTAGCGCCCCCCTTCTTTGCGTATCGGTGGGCAACGCCTGCATTGCTACGGTTTGTCGTGAACTGAAAATGTTCAACCTAAACCAAAACTCATTGATTTACTGTTACAAGGAAAGCATCGCGTAGCACCTCACCCCAGGAGCGTTTTGATTGTGGAAGAAGGCAATTTCGTTTATTTGAGGATAAACCAATAACGTTGAAGCAAAGGTTACCTTAGTTTGTTCACATAGATTGGGAGAGAGATATGATTTTTTATTTACGTTTTGCTTAAAAGTATGAACCCGAACAGGGATGCACAAGAGGCAAAAGTAGACTCCTCTGAACATGAATCAGAGTACCTTAATGGAAAGTGTTTATACGGTAGGTGTAAATGTTACGTGTGTGTCTCAACAGATCAACAAATATATTTATTTCGTCTCCTTTCTTGATGAGAACATAAAATTCAATATGGTGAAATGCGGTCCAGAAAAAACAAAAACAACAACCGAGTGTTTCCACGAAGAACAACGGTAAGACACAGTGGTCCTTGCATTTACTGCGCGGTAACTCACCAAACTCAGACAAAGGGCCTTTCCGCAAAAAGACGTAAGAATAAAAGAAAATCTTCGAGGGGGCATAACATCAACGAAAAAATACACACACACAGAACGAATGCCGTTTCAAGGGAGCGCAACGCGCGCCATGAAGGTGACCTGGTGTGCGGTTCGGAGCTGGCGGATATTCTCAGCACACCAGCCACCTAATGGCCGTGATTTCCCGCATCTTTAGATAGAAGCAACAATTTATCCTGCAGCAAAACGTGAATAAGTTTGAATCTGAGTTACAATCAAATAAATCCGTTTTGGCACATTCATAGCACATGCACATGACTTAAACTTGTGACTCGTGAAAGCGATTGAGTCAGGTTTAAGAAAAAAGTTCGGTATCTTTTAAATTGTGCAGGTAAAACACAAATGGCATAATGGTAGACTTTTGGTTTTAAATTTATATCGGAGGATTTTGGACGATACATATATTTGACAAATATTGGACAAAATTTCGATTTACATTGCCAAGCTTCGTCACCACTGTATATGTAAATAAGCAATAATAACGCTAGAACCGTAGAGAGAGCTCACCCTGTGCAAGAGCGATCCTCAGTCGACTGATGGTCAGAGGGGTTTAATATAAGCTTCAAGACAGCATTACGTGAAAAAATGTGGTAACGTTTGAAGCGCATTAGGAAATCCTGTCCGGTGTATGCACGTGGTTTGAATTAAGGCATACTTTCAGGGACCCTACTCGAGAGTTGGCAAAGAGCTTGTAATTGCCATCAGTGGAATTTTATCTCCCGCCTTCGCTTAAGGCCAACCACGCGACATAAACAAGGAAACATCTGACAAAAACAGAAATAATATCTCTGGGTAAGAAGGTTATAAATGATTATTGGGGGGCTGAGAGGGATACTCCCCTGTTTTTAGAGCGAAGCTCTTAGGCACCCGTTTCCGCGTATAGCGGCGTCGCCGTTGCCGCCGCCGTCCCCGTCGGCGTAACCGTACCGGTAAATTTAGCGAGAAATTCTACTGGTGTTGAGGTCACGTGACATCAATTTTCCCGCTTAATCTAGCGGAGAAACTGAATTTGTTCATGGGTGACGTGACACGAGGTTATGTGACGTCATTAGGGGGTTTTAGAATAACGTACGCAATTCTAGCGCACGCTAGCGCTAAATTGAGCGCTTGCGTTAGCGCAGGTTACACAAGAGAGTTTTAAAATAGCACTTCTCCACCGCGACGCAAAGCCCAAGCATCTCGCGCTTGCGACGCCACCAAGATACAGTCACAATTTGTATCTCACACGCGAAATGCTTTAACTTCAGCAGAAAAGGAATGTATTTTTGGTCCAGAGTAACATTTTGGATTTGTTTAAACATGAGAATGCGACCCGAGCGGTCCACGGGTCGTGTCCGCTTGGGTCGCCTCGGTAAGAGAGGGGTCGTGTACTGACTTTCGCGGAGAAACGTTCGCGCGTCGGAAGCATCAAGTTGCCGGTGATCGCTGCCCACCTTACTGGGTTTTCCAAACTGAGTGCAATGTCGTCCTGTAGTGAAAATCGCAATCGCGAAGACGCCGCCGACGTCGCGCTCATGACGCAGCCAAAGGGCCGCAGCCATATATGGTCCTGGGAGCCGCCATTTTTTAACTGAGCTCGTCTTGACTTTAGCCAACTTCACATCACAAATCCTCCTTGGAAGAGCGCAAAAACTCTGCGTACGCACGCAATTTCTGAAAAAAACAGCGCACGCAAAAATAGCGCACGCAAAGCGCAAAATGTGTTTGGCGTTCGGCGCATGCGGAGGCTATGCTAGACGACGCTATTCTTTGTGTATGCAAAGCTTTAGCGTGCGCTATTCTAAAACTCCCTTTTTCCCCTAAATTTTGCGGGGAAACTGAATTGGTGTTGAGGTCACGTGGCATCAGTTTTCCAGCTAATTTTAGCGGGGAAACTGGGAGGAGGGGAGTTTACGGAGGAGGAGGATGGGAGGGTACGGAGGAGGGGAGGTTGAGGGGAGGAGGAGAACGGAGTGGAGGGGGGAGAAGGGGAGGAGGATGGAAAGAGAATGGGAGAAGGAGGAGGTGATAAAAAGAGAAGAGGTGGGGAGGAGGAGGAGTAAAGTGGAGGGGAGGTGGATAAGGAGGAAAGAAGGCGAGGAGGAGGGGAGGAGGACGTAGGAAGAAAGTAGGAGGGGAGAAGGAGGAGGAGGGAGGGAGGACGGAGGAAGCAAGGAGTAGGGGAGAAGGAGGAAGAGGGAGGAGGAGAGGGCACGGAGGAGAAGGAATGGCCTACCCTCCCCTCCGTACCCTGCACTCCCTGCTCCTCAAGAGCTGCGCTCTAATTTCGCAAAACAGAGATTTGTAGACGACTTTCATTTTTTTCATGCTTGTTTTTTTTTGGTCTCAAAATTGGCGCAAACAAGCTGGTGATGGTTTAACATGATAGACAAAACCCAGAGACTAAGGCTTTTTTGTCTATAATAATAAAAATATCTTCTCTCCCTTCCTGAAAAAAAGTGATATGAACAATAGCAGATGTTTCCTACATTCATCACACCAAATCACTGTTTCAAATATACAAAATCCTGAACGTACAGCGAATTTATAACTATCGTTTAACAATAGCTTATAAATGCGACATATGGACCTTCTAGTACAATTCTCCAGCTTTCTGAATTAAAAGAAAAAGAAAATGATTACCCATCTAGATATCGGCAGCCTTGTCGAATTCCGAATGGCAGGACAAAAATATGGAAAACAAACAACACGTTATGCTTCACCTTTTCTGTTGAATGAATATTGTGATCGAAATATAAATGTAGTGAAAATGTCAAACAGCAGTGTACTTAATTATTTTACATATTAAATAATGTATCCCTTACGTGTGCACTATATTTGCATTGTTTCTTTGTTTCTGAAATCATTTTATTTATGTATTTGTTTTACTCCGTCGTAGCTGCTGTGTAGTGGTCCGGAGCTCGTCAAGCTGCGTTTATGCAGCTTTTTCTCCAGCTTCCCATCCACCACATGTATCTGAGGTGATAATAAAGTTTGTATTGTATTGGAAATTGTATTGTATGATAGGTATGACTGAACTTTTAAATAAATTACTACGTTTAAAACATGTTTTTTGTATTTTTTATTTTTGGTCAGGACTACTGGTAACACTAACACACTAGCGCCAGCGTCAGGCACTGGTTCTATATGTATGTGTACATTTAAAGGCCCACATGCACACTAGAAAGCACAGGTCAGTTTGATGTATGGCCATGGTTCTCTACCATGCTTACCCTGTCAAGTTTTACATAAATGGCATTGTTTTCTTACAATTGTTTTTCCTAATGTATTAATTATAAATATTTGCCAGAGGGCTCTCACCTCGGTTACTTGATAATTAATATTTTTGCGAAGGACATTCAGGACGTGATACAGAACTCCACTTTGTCGCAGCTTGCCGACGAAATGAAATTATATCGCAGAGTACGATGCTTACATGACTGCACCTCGTTACAAATCGACATCGATGGCATCAGTCAGTGGTTCAGAGACGCGGATTATCAGAAACAGAAGAACCGCATGGGCGCTTTTTCACATCACTAAACTTTAGCCTGCTGCAAGAGTGACATTCCCAGACGTTTGAAGTCTTCCTAAAGTTTACTAATTCAGTGGTGTGCGGAAACGCTCAGCAATTTTAAAATAACAATATGTTTATTTTTACAAAAAAAGAAAGCTCGCTCATTTTGGTTAGCTAACCAATGTACTTGACGATCAGCACCGTATATTATGTCACTCTGGCAGTATAACTCACCTGCATAGACCGCATTATTGTAGCGTTCTTGGCTTTCTTTTTTATCAGTCTGTGAAACCTAAAAAGATAACACCCTGTATACATATAGCGCCACTAGGCCGCAAATAGAGTTCTAAATTGGACTACTACATGGAACTGCAGAATATGTATTTGACGGTTGAAGATCACTCATCGGGATTCATCTGTGGTATTATTTATTTATTTATTATTAGTGCCGAACCGCTGTACCCTATCGAATACCAGATAATGTTTTCGTTTTCAGTTAAGGTTATTGGAAAAATACATTTTGTTTCGAATATTTTACGGTCTGGGTTTCCGTTTTTGTGTTAGTAATCAAAACATTATCGCTGCGCAGAAATATTTTATATTTAAACCATAGGGCACAATACGGGGTGAATTCTCAAGGCGAAAATACAGTTTTGTTAAATTGTTATACGAAATCGGAAGGTTGGAAATATACCAGCAACTTCCTATCACGACTTCCCTGCCAGTGGAAGCCCGAGTAAAAACTTAAGCATTCTCAAGTTACTGATCGCGAATAAGCTCGCTACTTATAAAGTGTTACGCTAAGAACACGGTGCAACGATATGTCTTCTTTCTGCCTGGCGAGTGACTTGATTCATTTTGGTTGCCCTTTAGCCACACGACTGAAGATGGGAACTGCGCTCTGCCCCTCCGTCCCGAGGAATTAGACGCAACATCTACAATGTCCCTGAGCCTGCAGTAGTTTTTATTATAAGCACGTTTAAATACATTTTACGTTTAATTTATGGCCTGTCAGCTCACGCCCAGTAAATGCCTGCGGCTGATGAAACTGCAATGTCACCGGCAAGCCACGAGAACCAGGAAAGAAGCGATCAATGGTTAGCGCGGATCATTGCAACACGTGCGCACTTAATCACACCTGCTTTCAGCGGACTTTAGACAAAACACGGCTCATTGAACTTAGGAAGACGCTGGATCGTAACGGGAAAAAAACATGTTTTCTTTTTCAATGCGCAGCGGTGATCAGCATTTAAAAATGTTGCGTAGTCTACCGGCCGACAAGTTGCACAAACCCTGCTGTACACACTGTAGACTCGAAGGAGGTGCAGAATGCTCTTCTGGAACGATGTACCTTCCTTATAGGTGCAGTCGATCTTGGCAATCCGCTTGTCACCACTCACGTTTCAGAACTGTATTCTAATTGTCTTCTGATTTGTTTACAGTAAGAATGTCTGTAAGCAGGCACGTTTTTCGAACATTCTCGGCAGGGGCATGTTCTCTGGAGGTTGTCCCATGCCCGTGTTCTGTTTTTTCGACATAAAGCCTGATAAACGCCGATTAGTTTGCCCGACACCGAAAATTGATACCGAATCTGCTGGGTAAATTAACCCCCCAAAAACACTCCCGAATTCGAAGAAAAGGTAACCCCGAAAACGCGGAACAGAATTATAAACGCCAAGCATCCATGTCGCAACGCGGTTCCCCTACACAATTTAAAAAATCCCATATTTTGTCCACGCCGAGTACACACGCACGCACGCACGCACGCACGCACGCACGCACGCACGCACGCACGCACGCACGCACGCACAGCCACCAATAACAAGACGTTTTCTATAGTTGTATTATTAAATTGTTTTATTCAAGAGAAAATGTTTCTCTGGGAAAGTTCCTGAATGTTAAACAAGGTATATTATTTTTATGTTTACTAAATTTGTAATCGTTTGTTAAGATTGCTCATTTTACAACCTCATAACAAACAATTTTTTCCAGAGCTTTGCCTTTCTTCATTTTTTATGCATAAAAAAAAACCCACAGCGCCCGTAAAGGCATTATTGCGATGGACACAACGTATAACAACAACAAACATGAACTTACTGCAGTATATTGGCACACCATGTCTGCCAGTAGTGAGTTTCATTAAATGGTGGTTCGCGCAAAGAAATACTGTTTCATGATATGTGACCTGGAGGAGTATGGCTGGATCTTGCAACAATGGTCTAATCGAGAGGAATTGTATTGTGGGGAGTGCAGAAACGATGCCACATGAATTCTTGTTTGGTTACGATAAATTGATTAAAACTGTTTATAGCGGAGATTTGTACATCCTTCACTTAAAGGTATCAAGCCCAGTTACTTTTTTAATTTCGGTCGGGCCGAGGAAACGATTGTACCTCCACAGGAGAAACTCAGCAGCAACAGATTGAACGCGTTCAAGCACACTTACACGAACCTGGTAAACCGGATCCCACACAGGGACCGCTGCTCAAACCAAAAGACTGCTCTGGCTTGCGAGAACCAAGGCCACCGAAATGCGTTATCAGTTTACATAGCAAAGGGGTAGAAAGGTTTTTGTTAGAGAGAAGTCAGGTGACCGGCCTATCAGCATCAAAAATGAGAGCTATCTCGCCAAAATCATTTAAGGGTGTTGTGCCCGTCTAATGCGTTTGGAATGTAGAATTAGCCATGGCGCTTCAGGGCATGAAGGATGCTTACTATGACGTGACGTCTTTCCGAAGCTGTATAAATAAAAACTTCCCGAATCGTAACATGCTTAAACTGTTTCACCTAAATGCACGTAGTCTGCGTAATAAATTTGATGATGTCTGTCTATATCTGGAATCGCTTTGTTGTACTTTTAATATCCTAGCTTTCACTAAGGCATGGTATTCTGGCGAAAAATATACTGTTCAATTTGATGGTTAGCCGTTAAGGCTAGTACGGGGTCCAATCGTTATTTAGGTACAAAAAGCGGCTGAATACAATATACTCATACAATGCGCAAAAAAACAACAACAACAAAAGAAATCACGTTCTAGGAAGTAATTAGCTTAACTCCATTTCATAATCACGAAAGAATCTTTTTAAAGAGGGCAGAAAGTTGTTTTCCAACTTTATAATGCTAGGTATTTCATTCCAAACTAAAGCACCATAAAATTCAATTAGCCTTTTTCCATATGCATTATGGCATGGCGGTAAATTAAACATATAATTCGCTGCAGCCCTTGTTTGTCTCCTGGGAGTTCGAAATAAATTCAAAGAAAGGGGTTCATTAGACTCTATGATTTTACGAACTGTTTGAGCTATTTTTAATTTGTAAATACAACTGAATGGCAACACGTTTAGCGATTGGAAAAGAGGTCTACTAGGGTTAGTGTTTCTTGAAAATGTTATAAATCGTATCGCTCGTTTTTGTAAGCGAGTTACCGGATCTAAGTAGGTAGAGTAAGTATTACCCCATGATTCAATACAATAGACCAGCTGACTGTGGACGAATGCAAAATAGAGTATGCGCAAAATAAATAAATCAAAACATTCGCGTGCCTTTAATAATGTATAACAACCATATGCAATTTTCGAACACATGTGCTTAATTTGGCTTTTCCAGTGCATATCAGAGTCAAACAGAACACCTAAATATTTATAACAAGTAACATGTTGTAATTCCGTATTATCTAATTTTATAACTATCTCGTCGTAATTAATCACCTTTTTCTTGGAATGAAACACTGTATACTTAGATTTATTTAGGTTGATTGTAAGTTGATTGCTCGTGAACCATGACAGTACCCTAGTCAATTCCTCATTGATTTTATCCTGCAATTCGCCTAACGTATCCCCAACAAAAATCAGTGCCGTATCGTCGGCGTACATTAATGCTTCTGAATATTTTAAAATTGACGGAAAATCATTTACATAAAGAGAAAAAGAATGGGCCCAAGAACTGAGCCCTGTGGCACACCAGTTAACACCGTTTGGGGGTAGAGATAAAATTATTTATTACTACGCACTGTTTACGGTTAGAGAGATAGCTATTAAACAGCTCCGACGTTTTCCCCGAAAGCCATAGTGATGGAGTTTATAAAGCAAGATACTATGATTAACTGTGTCAAATGCTTTTTTTATATCTAAATATACAACAATGGCAATTTTACTTTCATGGAGAGCTCTGTTGAGATGTTGAGTTAGGACGAAAACGGCTGAGGACGTTGATCTATTTGGTCTAAATCCGTGCTGATTGTGGCAAAATATTGAGTATTTAGTTATAAAGTCCTTTATACGTTTGCATATTATTTTTTCAAAAACTGTGTTAATTGTACTTAAAACTGAAATTGGTCTATAGCTGGACGGTGCCGAAGAATCTCCATCTTTAAAAATGGGTACTACTTTAGCTATCTTCAGCTCGTTAGGATATATTCCATTTTCTAACGTGTGATTAAACAAATGTAACAGATGAATACCTAAAATATCAATATTATCTTTTAATAGTTTAATAGGAATTGTATCTAGTCCTGCAGCTTTACCTATTCTAAGATTCCCAACTACTGATATTATTTCATGAACTTCAATTTCTTGCATTACAAAGCTATTTGTAATTGGTGTCAATGACTGTTGGGGATCAGGTACGTGCGGCAACTGAGCTGCTAGGCGAGGCCCTATATTAGTAAAATAATCATTAAAAGTGTCTACCGTGTTCTGTTCGATTAAATCAGGTAATACATGTTTATTTGGACGAAGGCCAATAGCATCATTGACTGTGTCCCAAATTATTTTAATGTTTCCGTCCGCTTGCCTAATTTTAGTTGAGTAATATTCTTTCTTTCTTTTTCTCAACATAGAAACTGATCTGTTCCTGAAATGTTTAAATTGGCTTAAATAGTAATTATTATTTTTATGTTGTGTCCATTTATGATACCATTTATCTTTTTCCTTTAGTACCCCTAAAATTTGGCTTGTCATCCAAGGACAAACCGGTACATTGTATTTATTAGACGTCGTTTTTACAGCACTCAACGTTATCGCGTTTTTGAGACTTGTAAGGAAGTTGTAGTATTCGATGTGAACGTTTTGATTATAAGTGGAGTATATATCTAGTCGTTCTAATACCCTGCGAAGCTGCGCATAATCTATTTTGGTGCGCTGTTCAGGACGACAAGATTTTCTTTTATGAATAATCTCTTTTTGTAAAACAAGAAAAATGGCCAAGTGGTCAGCTATTAAGCTTGGGTAAACACCAGCATGGGCATCCGTATCAGTATTGCAAAGAGCATGATCAATTAACGTACTGGAGGTGCTAGTAATGCGAGTAGGTTCGGTAATGAAGTTGCGCAAGTTAAAAGATTCTAGAAGCAGCGTATAGCTATTATGCGTATCACCAGTCAGATCAATGTTAAAGTCTCCAACAACTACCACGCGATCATTGTGTCCATTAGACAATGCCGTAAGTACTGCCTCGAATTTTACAAGAAAAGAGCTTACTAACGAGCTTGGAGGTCGATACACTACACCGACTATTACGCCACAATCAAGCTTTATAAAAAGTGTTTCAATGACATCATCACTAATAGTGGCAGGCGATAGAACCTGGAAAACAATATTTTCTTTTACAAAAAACGCGACGCCTCCACCTCTCGTAGGTGTATCACGTGGAAGAGATGATAAATTGTAGCCATGCATAACAATGGTTTCATTGTTTTTTAACCAAGTTTCACTTACTGCGATTACATCAAAACCAGGCACATGCTGGGAAACATGCCCAACTAAAGAGTTAAAGTTTTTTCGTAAACTACGCACATTGCAGTGGAAAATCGAAAGCTTATCTTCGTTCTGTATCAGTTGTTCAACATGCTGAAAAGTGAAAGACATGATAAAAGTAGTAACACAAGTCTTTGCGTCAGGTTCAGAACAGTTACACCACCCTGATCAAATCCCCCTCACACGTGATCTGCAAGTGTGACGCGATTTGTCGCGATTCTCGTCGCGAATATTTTCAATGTTCCAACTCGAATAACCGAATGTGCAGAAACATTGATCGATGTCTGCATCATTAACTGCCAAAGCTCTGATGTCTTTGCTGGAGTGCTAACTGCAGAAATGAGTGACCATTTGTCCATCTTTTGTTTTCTTCCTAAAAACAATTCACAACATAATTGCTCCACCACCAATAATAGGGTATTTTGTAGGAATATAAATCAAAATGCTTCAGAATGCTTCTACAGCCTCGTCTCCTTAGAAACATGAAATTACATATTAAATGAACCAAATCCAGGGAAAACCTACGATTCTTTCATTACAAAATTACAAGAATACTACGATAATGCTTTTCCATTACTTGAAGTAAGAAAATACACAAAAAAGTCAAGAAAACCTTGGGTTACGCGTGAACTCTACAAATGAATTGTAGCGCGCGACAAAATGTTTGTCAAGTTTATCAAAACTACGGATAAGAGTTTACTAAGTGACTATCACACATATAGGAACAAACTTGCACTAGATATTAAAAAAGCAAAAATAACATTTTATCAAAATACATTTTCAGAAATATACAGGGACCCTAATAAATTTGGAGCACTATAAAACAAATTAATGTCGATAAATCATGTTGCTATTCCAGAAGAGTTAGAAATTGACAGTTACATATACGCCGGGAGCTCGTTGGCGAACAAGTTTAATCAATATTTTTTGTCGTCTGATGCTAGCGGATTGCCAGAAGAATTTTCGAATTATCACTCCACCGACCAGCCGCATATGACAAATTCAAATTTTCTTCATCCCACTGATGAATTAGAAATACATAGCATAATAATGTCGTCTAAAAATAGTTGTGCCTGCGGTGATGACGATATTAAGGTTATTCCTATTAAGGCGATAATAAACTTAGTGTTACCCCCTTTAGTTTATATATGTAATCAAATTATTGTTTCGGGTATTTTGCCAGATGAAATGAAAATTGCAAAAGTCTGCATTATCAACAAAGGTGGTACATTTGAAAATCTCAATATCTATGAACCCGTATCTGCATTGCCTCTTTTTTCAAAAGTTGCGAAAAGAGTTATTAACTCAAGATTGTATAACTACTCTGCAAGCAATAAACTGATAACTGATCACCAGTTTGGTTTTCAGAAGGAAGAATCAACTGAATCTGCCCTGATGCAGATTAAAGACAAAATAATTTCAAATATAGAAAACTATGATTAGACAATTGGAATATTCTTAGACTTTAAAAAGGCGTTTGATTCAATTAAGCACCAAATTCTACTACAAAAATTGGAGTCTTGTGGAATTAGAGGAAAGCGCTGGAAATAATTCATGGTTATTTATCATCCCGTTTTCAATATACAACACTACATGGTTTTAAGTCAGAGTTGGTACACATTAGATACGGTGTTCCACAAGGCTCTATTCTTGGGCCTCTATTATTTCTTTTATATATAAACGACATTGTGACTATACCTCAATCACGCGATAATATTTTATATGCTGAAAATTCGAACGTCTTTTTTTTCTACAAGTAGAGACCCGTTTCACCTCGAACAAGTCTCCAATAACTGGTTAAAATACAATCAATTGCTTCTAAACGCTAGTAAAACAAAATATATTATTTTTAGATAAAAAAATAAACCAGTTTCTTACGACTTAAATATTTGTTTCGAAGGATTAAAGATTGAGCGCGTTAGAACACACAAATTTGTAGGTGTTTGTTTGAAGGAACTCTCAATTGGACCTCATATCAAGAGCTATAGGGTCATTAAATAAACTTCGGAAATATTTACCAAAGTGGTTAAAGTTGCAACTGTACTATACACTTATTTATTCACGACTACAATATTTTATAATAGTCTGGGGTACAACTACAAAAACAAATATCAGCAATTTACTTATACTGCAAAAAAAAAAAAGGCCGTTCGATTTATTGGAAGCTTTCAGAAATATGATCACTCAATGCCACCTTTTCGGGACTCTAAGATATTGACTGTTAGAGCAAATTATGACCCTAAAAATATCAATCAATATTTTTAACGAGATCAAGAACAAAATTTTTAACACGTAACCAAAAAAAAAAAAAAACCCGGAAACTACAGTCTACGATGTAGACATTACGTAAAAAGCAAAGCTCGTTACAAATTATGGCTTCCAGCAACTTTCATATATCTTTCAAGACTCATTGAATACACACCCTACCATAGCTCGAATGGTGCCCAAAACAACGTTTCCTTTCGGACATTCAAAGATAACCTCGTAACATATATTTTAAGTCTCTCATGATCTGCAGTTTGTATCCTGGCTTTTGAGTTGCATTCATTTATATTTTCTACATATGCCCGTTGGCAAGAGAACTCATTTCAGTGTTCGCTTTGTTTTCTGTTGAGTGCTGTAAAAAGAACTAAGGGTTGGGGTCCCGTCAGAAGGTAAGTTCGTCTTCTTTTATCCCAGCCCCCAGACTTCTCTTTTGTCTGAAATAAAGACTACATACATACATACATACGTTATGAAACTCTTGTTGATTATCAAACGTTTGCTTACATGGAGTGGTTGTACATTAAACACTGTCTTTGAATGGTAAAACGCTCTTCCAAAAGTCACACTCGGACCGGAGAATGCCTTTCTTGGGTCTGTAACCTTCGACACTAAGGTCCATAAACTGTGCTTCGTCTTGGAACTTTGGCCAGGGCACGGCTTCTAGGGTCTGTGGGATCCTGTAAAGGGCCAAGTGTAAAACGTTTGGTTCAAAATAAAAAAAGTAGAGAGTGGATACATTTATTTATACACATTAAACTATATTACTTAGCTTCGGTCTAGCTAGGACCGTTTTACTATGAATGCACTACTCACGTGTATAGTCATGGTCAAAAGAAATACGAACTAAGCGGTGACCGAATGCAGAGCCGTATATGGAAAGAGTCTGGTCAATTGGAGGAACCGGCGGGAGCCGAGGTGGAGCAGCGAGAGCGGCAGCGAAGCCAGCGCCGCATATTCCCCCATGATGAACTTGCGAAGTAAGAATGAGCTATGATGACTTTGAAAAATTCGCGTAGCGCGGCGCAGGTATTTTTTTCTTAATGAGGCTTAAAGTACATAAATTTATAATTGTAAGAGATTGCTGAAAAAGGGGAGTTACAAGGTGCTGACTGCGTTTACTGAGTTAACAAAGGGAATATTGACGAGAAACATGTCCTGAAACAAGAGGCCAAACTGCGAATGTCGGTGCGCGTTCGAGGTTTGGGTCAAAACTCCCATGGTGTCGAGTCAGCAGTTTTAACCATCCACTCTGTCGTGGCCGCGGCCACGAGTGCAATTAAAAGAAAGATGGTTCTGAATGTTACCGTGTAGACAACGTTAAGTGCATTGCATGCCCTTTCAGTTACGAAGAGTTGCCGAGTTGAACTCCAGCGTGCTGAAACGAAATATTTGAATACGTCCTTAGCTAGAAATCGTGATTGGAGGGTATTTGTTGCCCCGATTTCCTCCGTTAAGGGAATATATGTGGCTAGCGTTTGGTCAGAAGAGTTTTCAGTTATCGCGACCAAGGTCATTGCAGTACTTTCGGCCAGTGACATGGCCTTATTTTCGTCCTATTCTTACCAATTATCGATCAAACTCTTTCCATACACATCTCTGACTGAATAATACCTAAGGTACCACCTACATAGTGGTGGATGTGGGCAATGTTTAAAGAAAGAGACCGGCTTATTTATTGATTTGTCGCGACAGATTTTATCTTTCTTATTCACCACCAACGGCGCTGCCTTTACGCTGTGCTTTTGGGTGGTCGGTTAAGAATGATGCCGCTCCTTCATAGGAATTCGTGGCGCGGCTGCGAGTTATCGTGCAGCCGCAGGATCGGCGTATTTTATTTACAAAGTTTACTTAGGCATTTGATTGAAGCCGTTCTAATTTCCATTAGAGGGGCGTCGTTCTCTAATATTCCACTGGCACTGTGGCCTGGGTGCTATCAATGCAATGATTTTGTTGTAGTGTAAGCGCGACCTTCGTTGACTTAATCAGCTAGGAAACACGCAGTGAGATCACTCTGCACTGCAGGTGAGAATGCTAAACTTTGGATGTTCTCATTCCACCCGATCCTGGCGGTCCTTTGATTATAAAAAAAGTACAATTAAAGGGTGGGCCTACCATCAAAATGGCGAGTGTCGCGCCACGTGTAGCCGAGAGTGAAGATAATGCCACTGCGGGAGACACCGAGAATAATACCCGTGCAACACGGGCAACTCGAATGCCATTTACAACGAATGACATTTGAGCGGACGGCCAATCAGCGCGCGACACTCCGGGCGTAGCGCATTCCACGCGCGACAGATTGCGAGCTGATTCGCCGATCACACAAATGTCATTTGTTGTAAATGGCATTCGAGTTGCCCGCGTGGCACGGGTATAATATTGCCGGTGAAGTGCCAGGAAGTTCGGCTGTAATGCTTTTCAGATTCATAAATGTACGCACTCCGCCGTTCGTATTACTTTTAACAAAGACTGTACCATTTCCAGCTGATTCGTTCAAAACACAGGCATATCAGGAGAGTAAAGCACGGTCCAAACCGACACGTAGTTCACATTTGTGCGCCAGAACATGGATGCCCGCTTGTGGTTCTGACGTCACCACTCCGTTTTTACTTGTTCCGGTTCAAGCATTCAGAGTTCCAATATTTTAACTTATTCGGGCGCCCATATTGTGACGTACGCGCCCGTATTCCGGGTGTGGCCAATGCCTCGCGATAGTTTCTGTTGGGCGACGTGAAAATGCTGTGCTCACTACACGCTCGAGGGACGCCACCACCGTGCTGCCTCACCAAACTCCGTCTACTCCTCTGCTGGGGTCATTAAATGAAGGATGCCTACTGAAACGACGCCTTTACGAAGCATTTATTCGTCTGTGAAAAGTTGTCTTCATGCCAATTCTCGTAGTTTGTGATCAGTCGCGTGGTAAATCAGGTTAGCAATGCTTTCCTCATCCTACCATTGTCGCACATTGAGACTTCGTGGGACGGAAGGCCGAGGACTCGTCAAGCTGCGTCTGTGCGGCGTTTTTCCGGTCTCTCTCCGTCATGCACTTGACGGATAATAAACATTTTTATTATTATTATTATTAAGTTAAAACTGTGCCCTACCGTCACCCTCTTAGTTTCTACGACATGAAATAGAAACTATTTCTTCCCTCTTCTCCGTTTGATTGGAAGTAGTGAAGGTACCTTTGCTCCCACGAGACGATGTCGTTACGCTCGATGGGCACCGAGCTTTGCACCTGTAACCGATCGACGTTGCCGATGTCGTCACGTCGGGGAGCAAACGACGGGCTATTTTCTCGACAGCGGAGGCACTTTCAGCGGCCGCATTACAAACGTGGCCGCGAAGTACCTTCGCCAGCCACCGCCTCGCTACGTATCTTCTCCCTCCTTCGTCCCTATTTTGAATACGCTCATATTTTCAGGATGACCGTGCAACTCAATGCGCAAATGTTTTCACGGTATACGTATTTTCCACAAGGGCGCAGCCATCTTGCATGTCGTCAATTCCGGTATGCGTTAAAACATTGTTCTGATGTCTCCGCGCCGCTGGAAGGTGTTCACAAAAAATGCGTGGTCGTCACAAATTCTTGTTTTGCCTCACATATATTTTATAGCATATTCCAGGTTGAAATGTCTTATTATTTTGTCGTCCCGCAAGCCAGATATGGAACTTACGTGACTGAGAACTAAAAGAAACGGAAAACGTCTATACATGCGCCGGATCACGTATTTCTTTTTACGTGTCCCGGCGCAGGTATTTGTAATACGTGTCGGTTTGGACCGCGCTGAAGTGTGACATACATAATTTTGTTTTCGTCTTGCTTAACAAAGTTGTATTGTTTCACTTATCTAAAACATGATCTCAGTTAGGTTCTAGTCATGGGAATACTGGCTATATTAGACGGTTCAAACATTTTGTTTTGAGTATTTATGATACTTTTTTCTTTACAAGTTGAGAGCAAATGTTCTTGGACATGAAGACACTAACACAGTCCAAGAATTGTGATAGATGTTATTTCGATATTGAGCAGCATTAGAAAGGTTTTACACTGCTTCTTCTCCCCTCCCCTCACACACACACAC
Organism: Ixodes ricinus; assembly: GCA_037355805.1. Classification (NCBI taxonomy): domain Eukaryota; kingdom Metazoa; phylum Arthropoda; class Arachnida; order Ixodida; family Ixodidae; genus Ixodes; species Ixodes ricinus. The sequence continues at coordinate 229,033 of JAZHYW010042572.1, read as the reverse complement.
ACGAAAGAAATCAGGGTTTGAGTTAATTGCTATAGGCGGTGCAGGTGACTATCATATGGAATTACATTTGATAACTAAACAGGGTGATGTTTACTGATGCGTAGGTTGACAGCATAAATTTAGTTTGAAGAAGGACCAAATAATTGCTGCATTTCGTAAAGAAATGCTCCTTACAAAATATGTTCGACAGAAAACACAAAATATGCTTTAACTCAGGTTCTTCCTTAAACAAACATGGTGAGGAGCAATGCTTGGTTTTTTCTCCCGACTGATGGATCACATTAAAATACTGGCGACAAATATTAGAAAAAAGTATCCTGACACAAGGGCCTCGCCACTACATACCCTCTTGCATTTGTTCATGAACCTCTGACACTGAAAGTTTTAATATAGAAGCGAAGTTGAACGCATTTCTATTTCCTTATATTGAATGCATTTCTTGGCAACTGACCACTTAGTTTAAAGTTTTATTTACGACGTTTTAACTGGGCACAACACTACGAAATTTTCGTTTTGGATTACCAATCATGCCATCCCGGCCTACGACACTCACCCTGTTTTGCTGAATGTTGAGATGATGTGTATCAGATTTTCCGCAGCTTTCACGTCGTCTGCTGTAAAGTTGTCTGCCACCTTATACATGGAACCCAGGCTGAAGAAGATGTCATCTCCATGGGTAGTGCGAACCCATTTCGGCCAATCGCCAAAGGATGGTCTTACTCCCAGTTTATACATATAAACAGAGTTGTTCAAGCGCTGAAGGCCTTTAGAAAATTCCACCGTAGGGCAGCTGAAATGAAGATCTCCAATGATATCAGCACCTGCCTGCACGGCCCGCTTTCCGCCGTTTTCTTCAATGTTGGAAAAATAACGATTTATTATAGGCCTCGTGTTTCCTTGGGCAGTCCCGGTGAGAAAAATTCTAAGGAATAGCTTCATAGTAGTTTTAGTAATTCCCTGAGAGGTTGACAAATCGAGATAACGCCCGACAAAATAGTATAAAAAGAAATCTCCTTCTGCTTCTGTCACTCCGCAAAGCAGGTCTACGGCAGGTAAGTGACCGGCTTCAAGCGCTGCGAGAGGTCCCTCCGGAAGGTATGCCTCACCAAATAGAGGGAAAAATGCGTCGAGGCCACCCGTGCTAAAACCTTCCGTCGCGTCAATAATCTCCGAAGCGTTCTTTGACCGGAGACATAGAATAACATTTTCTGGTGTGGTCCTGAGCGTCTGATTTTCAGTCTCACAACCGAGGGCATCGGCGAGTTTCCTAGCAGCACTGCGGGCCTTCTCGTCATCGCTGAGCACCACTCTCGTAAAAGGGCTTCCGCTTTGCATGATGGCGCGATGAAAGAGACCTCTGCTTTTAGGAGACAGGAGGTGCAGACCAATGGAGATAGATCCAGCACTCTGTCCCATTAATGTGATCTGGTTGGGGTCTCCTCCGAAGGATTCGATGTTGTCCTTCACCCAACGTATGGCCAAGGCTTGGTCGTACAGCCCCATGTTCCCGCTCACTTCTTCAAGGCTCGTCCTCAAGAAGCCAAAAGCGCCGAGTCTGTACGCAATGGCGACGGTGATCAGATCTCCACGCACACTCAACTCGGTTGTGTCGGTGATGTTCATTGATATTCCCCCATAGGTAAACGCCCCGCCGTGTATGTATACGACGACAGGCGCCTTGGTGCTATTTGAAATGGGAACAAACACGTTCAAGAACAGGCAGTCCTCGCTCACGCTGTTTTCTGTATTCACCTCATAGAACTTGGTGAGATGGACACTGGGTTGTGAGCACATCTTCGGTAGAGACGTCGCGTTGTAGACATAGTTCCAAGGCTGCTTCGGCTCCGGCTTCTTGAATCGGAGATCTCCTACGGGGGGCTCCGCGTAAGGAATGCCTAAAAATGCTCGCACCTGTCCTGTTGTCGTTCGCAGCGAAGTGCCTCGGACGAGTCCAGATTTGGTTGCCACTATATCCTGACCAGCGTTTTGGGAACAAGCGTGGATGATATGGGCGAGACAAAACACCACAAGTGTTGTGACTTCCATGACCTGCAATAAGAAGAGAAAACCAAACGCAATGCACTTAAAAACGTAGGGCGACGTCAACTTTCACTCGTGTAAGAAAAGCATTGTGGCATGGCACGCCCTTACGACGGACATACCCTCCCATTCGTACCTTCCCCTCCTCCTCCTCAGGAGCTGCTTCTAATTCGGCGTTACAGAGAATTGTAAACGTCTTTTATTTTTTTATACTTTTTTATACAGATTTAACATGACCGAATTTCTAGAATGTACATGAAGTCGGAAGGTGTGCTTTCCTCGGAACGTACCAGAAAACATACTTCAAATAAAGCACAAGTACATACTCAGGGAATGTGCTCCGAGTAAAGTACAAAATTTCAAACCCTACTTGAAGTAGTACTTTAAGTGCAACGTACACTCTCCGGCAATATAAAAGACCCACTGGGAGCGCGTGGCAGAGGCGGTGGCTGAGGGGTGCGATACGCGCGCTTTGGGCTATTCCATGTCGCTCGGAGGGGAGGCCTCACTCGGTGCTCAGCTGCGCCAGCGCCGAGACATGCTTAACAGATTTTGGTTTCGGTTTGGCGGGAGAGCGCTTCTTACGCGGCACGCCCGTAGCAGTATTGTAGGAGGCTCGAATGAAGTCTCGTTATCACGGGCGCTTTTATCAATTTTTTGTGTGCAAATTATCAAATCAAGCACTGCGAAAAAACAAAGATTACAGTTATGATGATGCCCTGTACTGCACAAATAAAATGTGTTCAAGAGCGCGTTTGTTCCTTAGTTCGTTAGAAGAATGCCGCGGGTATCGCAGTTTGACCGAGCACGAATAATCGCTCTGGCCCAGGCCGGTGTGTCGCAAGGACCAATTGTCGCCTTGGTAGGGCATGCACGCAAATCGGTGCGAAGGTGGATCAAGGCGTACCAGCAGGAAGCAAGACTTGAAGATGCCTCGCATGCCAGGCGCCCAAGGGGCACGACAGAGCAGCAGGACATGCAAATAGTAGCGGCCATCGTCGACAACCCTTTTCTGACTTTGAGGCAGCTTAAGACTGAGTCGCGTCTTTCCGTGTCGGATAGGACAATAGCGAGAAGGCTTCGATGTGCTGGTCTCAAATGCCGTGTAGCCTGCCGCAAACCTATCCTCAGCCAGGAACATCGGCAACTCCGTCTTGACGTCTTGAGTTCGCTGAGCGTTACGCCGGCTGGAGAGACGACCAGTGGAAACTCGTCGTCTTCACCGACGAGGCAAGTTTTTCAAGCAAATGGGACCAGAGGCTGCAAGTCTGGAGGCCTGTTTGTATGAGGTATAAATACGTGAACTTTTTAAACTTTCTTCTTTTTTATCACGAAAGCAACATACATAATTATACTTTATTGTATTATATTTTGTTATATTAGGTTGTCTTTCTTTCCAATATTTATGCAGGTGTTCATTTATCAACTCAGCGCCAATAGTGAACAAATATTTAAAACAGCGCAAAACTAACACGAGGACAAGTAGAAGGACATTCAGCACCCCCCCCCCCCCAAATAATTTTCGTTTTATTTTGTGTGTTACATGTTTTCGGATTTAGTGCTATTTGTAACGCTCCCTCTTCTAGTTTAGCAATTGTGAGAAAGGAAAAAAAGGTGAGAGTGCAGGCGAGCTAGTATAAGTTGAACACGATGGTAGACCTGAGACTGCACAGGAAAAAGGTAAATGTAATGGGTGACAAAAAAAGAACAGGCAACGTTTTTTTTAAATATATTATGTGCAACATGCAAGAAAATAAAGCGACCCAAACAAGTCACAAATCCAACACCGGAATTTTCCATCGGTTGCTCACTACCCATATGCACCGGTTTTGCAAAGTCACACAAATCAACAGTCATAAAGAAATTCGCGTCTGCATTCTAAACATCTAGAATTTGTTCAAGGGAGGCCGCTTTAGCTGTCTGTGAATTACTGACTCCGTTGATTTAAAGAATTATTGGTGTCGTATTTTGAGGATGTCTTCAGTTGCACGGTGTCATTAGTGTGGGATACAGCCTTATGCTTTTGAGTTTGCTTTGTTTAGTTTTTTTTTTTTTTACTCCAGATATGATTCTCAATACATACAGCAAGTTGCGGCAAGTGGTCGCTGCACCGTGACCGTGTGGGGCATGATGACCTTTGATGGTTTCGGTGTACTCCACAGGCTCGACGGGTCCTTTACTGCAGATGTCTACATTGATGTTCTGCAGCACATCATGCTACCGTTTGTGCTGGATGGACCGCACCCGGACGGCAACTTCCTACTGCAACAGGACAGGAGCCCCGTGCACACGGCACGTCGGGTGCGCCGCTGTCTTGACGCGCTGTGCATAGAGGAACTACCCTGGCCGCCCAAAGGAGCGGACTTGAATCCGATCGAAAACGTGTGGGGCATAATGAAAAAGGTCTCTCCAAGAGACGCCTGGCAGACTCATCGCGCAACGCGCTATGGCAGGCCGTTCAGGAAGAGTGGGCTTCCCTTGCTCAGCGTGGCGACCTGACCAAGTCCTTGTATGCGTCAATGCCGCAGAGGCTCAACGAAGTTGTAGCCAGAAGGGGGGGGACACAGCCATTATTGAATGCTTCGATCTATATTTTGCCACGCAGTTTAAGTGGTGTCTTGCTTGAATAAAGTCTGTGATACCGTATTTACTCCTGGTCTTTAGAGGGAATGTAAAGAGAAAGGTAGACACGCTCGCATTTTCCTTTGTGATCTCGCAGAACAATAATGATCCTAAAAAATACAGGCTACAAATTGCAGATTGCGTTCATTATCAATTATTCACAAGGAAATATTCATTTTGTGACAGTGACAAATTGTATTAAGGTTTGAGTAAAGTCCTCAAATACGTATTATTTTACTTTCAAAGAGACACTGCGCGACGCGGAGAAAGCGCGCTCTCCCGCCAAACCGAAATCAAAATTTAAGCACGTCTCGACGCGGCTCGCCAGCTGGCGCGGCTGAGCACCGAGTGAGGCCTCCCCTCCGAGCGACATGGAATTGCCCAAAGCGCGAGCAGCGCCCCCTCAGCCACCGCCTCTGCCACGCACTCCGAGTGGGTCTTTCATATCGCCGGAGAGTGTACATCACTGATCTCAATGACAATTGCTGGATCGCGTTTGCCCGCTCCGCGAATGCGGTCACTGGCGGCCATCTTTAGGTAGAGTTATATCACCTCTAGCCAAGATACAGCTGCTGCAGCCACTTGGCAGCCGCCATCATCCATCCATGTCAGATGGCGTTTTGGCAGTTGTGGTGGCAGGCTGCCATCAAAATAGCGTGGGTGATATTCCGTGATTGATTGAAATTGTTTGACGAAACATGTTTTTGAAACCCGGCGTGAACGGTAGCCCGCTCTTTGAGGACCCGGTAAAAGTTTCACGAAATCGCACAGCACCTGGGAAAAGTAGCACAGCACGCATCGAAAGTCGCATCGAAAGAAGCATCGAAAGCAGACGCCGGTACGTAGTCTGCTTTCGATGCGAGCTGCGCTGCTTTCCCCCGTGCTGCGCTTTCGTAGAACTTTCGCCGGGTCCTCAAAGATGAGGCTACCGTTCACGCCGGGTTTCAAGAATTTGCTTTGTCGAACAACCTCAATGAAGCACGAAATATCACCCACGGTACAGTGTACTAGATCTACGGCTATTTTATGGCAGCCTGCCGCCATTGCGCTGTCCGCCATATTACTATGATGGCTAGAGATGATATAACTCTACCTAAAGATGGCCGCCAGTGACCGCATTCTGGTCCATAGGCGGAGCTGGCCAAACGCGATCCAGCAAATAGACATAGAGATCAGTGGTGTACATAAAGTACTTTCCAACTCTGCATATGGCATGGCCATCGTCATTTTCTTGTCAATATACCATATTTCCCTTGTAAGGTGAGAACATAATATTTCATTTTATACTATGTAAAATAATACATCAATTTACATGACCACAAAAAACGCTTCGTTGTTTGACGATAGATGGCGCCGAACAATTTCAGAAAAGGCTCATTTGCTGAGCGGACTTAATTGTACGAGAATACTCTCTATGCCTGCAATACGTGATGGCAATTCTTCTAATTGTCCTCTAACTCTGGTGTATTTCTTGGTCCTAGCGCTGTACGACTTGCTTTCGTGCCTTGAAGCCTGTTCACACACTCGAGTTTGACCATGAAAATACCGATTTATAGGCTCTAATGACGGCTTACAACCGGCAGCCCAACAGTGCAGCCTACCATAAGCCGTCACATGATGGCTTAAAAGGCGGTCAGTCGTTCGTCGTCAAACTTAAGTTGTGTGAACGGGCCTCTAGGTTTATACCAAGTTTCACTCACCGTAAACGTAATTTACAATAAATGTTTGTGCAAGAAATATAATTTTGCGTTTAATATAAAAAAAAAGAAAACTCAACACAAGAATGCGGCAGCTATACCCGTTTCACCCAAGAACAGTAGTGGTCCGTCGCTGACTACTTTTGTGTGCAGAATGAAGATATGTGCCGCATTAAGATTAAATATAATACCACGGCACGTTTCAAACATATGCGTACTCCTCCGCCTTTAACATACTTCACGGCGAGAAAATCCGCAGAGGTCCGTTTCTTGAGTAATACGGTATACTATTGGTTTGCTAACTAGCTAAGGCTGATTAAGATATATAATACTTGCCTTAAACATTGCGTAGCATTCAGTAGCAGAGCCGTTTAAAATACTTTATTAAGACTTGATTGTAAACATTATTCAGATCGTAGCTTATAAATTAATACTTTGGTTTGACTTAGTTGGTGCATGTTCACTTAAAAGCTTTAAAAGCGCAAACAACACGAAGACGAAGAAGGAACACATACAACATGGACGAGCGCTCGTCCATATTTTATGCGTTCCTTCTTTTATTTGTAGCGATTTTAAATCTTTTAGCTTTCTTATGACCTTTTCAATATGGTCATAGCAAGACACAAGAGTCTCAACATTTACTGGGCGACAAGTTACCATATAATTAATGCTATATTACTAGCCAGATAAAGATTTAGTCATTAAACTAATGGAGACGTGGCTGCGGTCTGGAGCTAGGGTTTGTCTGTCACACCTCTTCTGTGATGCGTGAAGAGAGCACAGAAGTATGTACTACATAGGATTGAAGGAACTTGAAAAGAAGCTCCTGGAAGCCTCAATCAGAGTGACTTCCAGAGAATTGTTGTCTGTTAATTTTTCAACTAGCTTCGGCTATCTTTATGCTTCGGTCAGTAATACAAAAAGAAACATACCTACATAGTTTGTGTACTTGGACCAGGTATGGTGCTAATTTTACTCTAATTCTACATTATATATTGCTTCAGAAAGAAACACTTCAAAATTCTGACTGCAGATATTTTTTAATGTAATGACAAAGTACCTTCCCATATGACTAGCGGGTATTCAAGGTCACTATCTGACACCAACAGCAATGGAAAGTGTCGATGTTCGAGATGAACGTTACCACACAACTGATACGGAATACCATCAACGACACCATAAACCTTAGTCGCACCCCACTAATATTTCCATCACCGTAACGTATACAAAAAACAAGAAAAACACACAAAAACAACAACTTTGTGTTAGTATAACAAAGGCTGTAGCTCCGAGTGAAAGCACAGGTCTGCGTTTCCTCAGTTTGGTTTGAATCCTGTTCGAACTGCTCACAACCTAATAGAGGCTTAACGTCGCCATAAAGGCACAGTGAAACTGAGAAAATCTTTTCCTAGTTTGTCGCAAGTGCGAACGAACAAACAAACAAAAACGTTTTAGAAGTGTCAACATAAGGAAAGTTGTGAAAGAGAAGTAGATTTGGGACTAAAAGATAACGTAAATGAAGTTTCACTCGCGCTGTTTAGACCACTTGGTGTGCGGGGCAAACCAAAAGGTTTTTCTTTTTCCTCAGGGAAGTCATCCACAAGGTAAAAGTTATGCTGATTTCCGGCGGAAGGAAGCATTTATGTATATTTCAAAACCTAAAGAAATAATTCAGAATTTGAGTTACATTTAAGTAGTTTGTATTGACACATTCATAGCTCATACATATGGCTTACTTATCGACTTGAAAATGTTCTTTTCAGGTATTTCTAGGTCTGCAGCTTTCAAATGCTAGGCTTTGTCGTCGCCGTATGTCAAAGTTGCAAAGAAAACACCGGAATGCCAAACGGATACTCACCGTGTAAGCGTGCTCATCGGTCGACTGATTGTCAGGAGTGGTTGAATACTGCCTCGAACACAACTTGTTTTGAAAAAAGGTTGCACTCCTTTAAGCACAGCTGGAGTTCGTGGTCCGGTTCTACACGTGGTTAGAATTAAGAGGTAATTTAAGCAATTCTATTCTTGACCCCGGGTATCTGTAATTGCAATCGCTGTCATTTTCCTTCCCGCTCGAGTGAAAGGCCGCCAACAACGGGACAAAAACAAAAGGAAGCTTTCTTTACGTATACTGAAAGAATGTTTATGAAACCTGACAAGGTTATTAACATTTAAGTGTGGCCCTTGGAGACCGTGTAAACTCTGCGACACAATGAACTTTGTTTTTTCGAAAAGCCTTACTACTAAATTTATGTTAGACAAAGTGTTCTGAGACGTGTCTTGAATACAAGCTAAACAATGAGAATAAAACAACAACAAGTGGATTCCAAGGCGACAAATTGACCATAATAAGGATGTCTAAGAGGCTCACACACAGACCACGAGGGGCCATCCAAGGTGACTCTGGTGCTAGATTTCAACGAATAAGAATGACACCATGAGATATAAAACCAACTATAAAAAATTACTCCTTTCAAATTGGTTTTGCACCCCATAGTTGTCAGCTTATGTGCATTGAAACTCGAATCTATTTCTTTACAGGATATATTTTAATATACTTGTCCTTCCTGCTTCAATGGCTCAAACGATTGACATACTCAGGAGGATGCTGGCAGCGTACATAAAGCATTGACACCCACCCAAAGATTTTAATAAAAATATTGGCAGCGTCCTTCATTTCAAAAGTCCTATAATTCATGAAATGCAGTATTTAAGGTGCGTTGGTTTAAAATTGGGTAGAAGACATTAAATCGTGGTTTCGGGAAGTGAAGAACTTTCACTTTTATCAATTTCCCCGCTACATCGAATAAGGAAACTGGGTGCCTCCATCAAATGACGTCAATTCTCCCGCAAAATTTAGCGAGGAAACTAAATTGGTGTCTGTCACATGACGTCAATTTTTCTGCTAGATCTAGTGGGGAAATTGTATTGATGTATCTATCAGTGTCGTCAGGTCACCTGACGTAAATTTCCCCGCTAAATTTTGCTAGGAAACTGAAGGTGTTTAGGTGACGTGATATCGACTTTCCCGCCAGATTTAGTGGTGAAACTGGATTGGTGTACAGGTCACGTGACACCAGGTCTCGTGATGTCAATTTTCCTGTTGAATTTAGCGGGAGAACTGAATTGCTGTATATGTCTCGTGGTATCAAGCCACGTGACATCGAGTTCCCGGTAAATTTAGCGAAGAAAATGAATTATATGTATAGGTCACGCGACATAAATTTTTCTTCTAAACATAGTGGGAAACTGAATTGATCTACGGGTCACATGACGTCGGGTTACGTTACATAATGTTTCCCTCCGACTTTGGCAGGGAAACGTAATTGTTGCATAGATCACGTGACGTAAGGTCACGTGACATAAATTCACGTCACGTGACCTAAGCACCAATTCAGTTTCCCTCTAAACTTAGCGGAAAGTGCATGGACCGACGGACGGACGGACGGACGGACAAAATATTGGCAAGGTTGGTTGTTCCCTAATAATAAGACACCTACATGCTTTAAAATGGGAACTAGCAGGTCACTTTTGCATTAGTGGTAAATTTCTGCCCTCTGCAAACAAGGAATGAGCACACTTGGGACAGTTGACTTGCTACAAGAGAACTGGTTGTAGCTAAAAAGGTCAAATCGACCCTTTCGCCTTCTGTGAACCGTTAAGAGGAAATGTTGTCGCAGTGAACTTTTCCTCCTTTAAAAGCGCGTCACGTATTTTTTAATTTTTTCAGTCGGTTTCAACAACCGGCTTTAAGCCTGTCGCCACTATGAAATTAGTCTTTTCTTTGGTTCCACTGCGTTCCTTTCGTAATTGCAGCGAAAAGGAAAGAGAACGACTGCTATAACGCGAACTTCAAAGTTCAAATAGGAGCCCCAACTATATATCGCCTACCGAATTTGTGGAGCGTCTTGTGGCAGAGCATTGTGCAATAAAATTAGATTTACTGAATTCCAGCGCGGTGCGCAAAGACGTCTTAGGCGTATCTGTATCGCAGGAGATTCTTCTATATAATGTGAGGTGACCAAACACGGATGTCGCACTGCAACTGGTTGTGTGACCGAGCACGTTTCAAAGTGATAATATCTACTAATTGAATATTCTTCGCATGCGAGACTTTAGATTAGAACACGTTTAATAGCAAAACGTGTCAGAACCTGAATAGTAAAAACAGCTTGATATGCAATTTTCCCCGCTGCTTTCAACACTCCAGTCACAACCCACGTTGGAGCTGGTTTTCCGTTGTTTCATGCCATAAAAAGTAGAAGTTTTTCTGCGCCACAAGGTCTTCACAATATTTCGTTACAGCTTCAGTCGAGACGCAGACGACACTACGAGGTAGTCGTACTCATTAAGCAGTGTCGAAAGCGCAAGTCACTAGGACATTTTTGTTTATGATTTGTTCCTGCGATGATAGACAACATACAGAAACATGACGAACACCATGATGCTCGCGCTTTTGATGCTGCTTGATTGTTCCCACTAGCTAGTAGCGTCGGCTGCGAAGCATATGGTAACGTGTTTTTTTCAAACAGTGGTCTACGCGGGCTGCTTCACATTTATGGAACACTGGCGGTGTTCCGCTTTTGCCAAGCCGTTTAGTGTGAACCCGAAAGGCTCAAATTTCAGACATGCTCTGGAGCAAATAGGAATTTCTAGACTTTGCTCTCTGTCTATTCAGATTCAAGTTAATTGTTGCACTGACGTACGCAACATGTTCTAGATTGTGATTGCAGTTTTATCTGCCTTTGAATTCTAGCCATCAGTCAAATTGCAGTATTCTGAAAATGTCACTCATTCCAACAGGGACACCGGAGCTGAATAAAACCTGAAAGGGATGCTGAGATTCATATATTATGTTAGAGTTTGCTAGGATGTCACGATACATTGTTTACACCAGTTAAATATAATTGCGCACTATAAATACTTTAAGTTGTGATTCATAACCGAGAGAAAAAAAAGACGTCCTTAAATTCCGTTAGAGATACGCTGAAAGGGCATCTTTCATGTCCGCGTCTTACAGGCATTGCAGACAGCGATAGACAGTGGTGGAATAGCAGACGGTGCCGAACTCCGTCGCGCGTTTGCTCGCACGGCTAACAGGCGATGTCAGACGCCAGACAAGACGCACCGGATCTTACAAAAGGGCAACATTAGGCTTGTTAGATTGTTCGGTCGCGCAGCCAAGCCAATCCAATGGTAATGGACGATTCCACTGATTTGTGGGCGGGTGGGCGTGACCTCAATCTAAATCACGTTTCACGGCGCCAATATTGGGCGTAAATTTGTTTTTCGAGAAAACTAAAAATAAAAAAGTACATGTCCCATCTATACCTTTTAAGAATTGTTTTTTTTATTTCAGCGTTTTCTTCAGGTTCAATGGATGTATGAATGAATGAACATTGACGAATCGATCTAGTGCCGAGTTATCCTTTGGCAAAAGGGAGGGGAGGGGGGGGGCTAAAGAGGAACTCTGCCGATTTTTCGAGCGACCTAAGCCAAAGTCATCATCTGAATGCGGATGGCTTCCTGATTCCGAATTCCTCTTTCGTTGCTCCAGATGCACTCTAGTTAAATAAACAAAGTGATATTTTGTTCGCTGCCGAAACCAATACATCGTTCTCCCCAGTTTTTCCCGCTATCCAAATGTGATGTCACCGGCGGGCAGCGAGACGCGCGGCCGGCAATCGGGTACGCTCGCACCCGACTTTGTAGCGTCAAGCAGCGTGCTATCTGAAGTTGATAATAATCTCTCGCTGCACAAAGTATGACCTTAGCCCACGTTCTTAACTATGAGAAAATAGAAAAAAAAAAACGGAAGCAATTGGGATTTTTGAGAAAACCGTTTTCGCAGCTCGGTACGCTCAAGCCGCGGCTCGCGAGTTTTGTGAAATCGCTAGTAAATCTGTTCCCCTTTTATCAAAAGCTGGAATTTACGCTGAAAAAAAAACGGTCGAAGAGTTACGCTGTACGTTTTCTTCACAAATTACCAAAGCATCGCGGAGAATGCTCAGAATGTAGGCCCCGCACGCTCGTCTTACCTGAAGGGACGTGCCATTTGTTTCTGATTTCCTTTAAAAAAATTACTATTGCAGATGCCAGCACGTGTAACTACTCTTGCAGCATGCATATGTTCCTTAGTACTCGAGTAATTTAGCAAAATATCTGTAGAACATTCCAAAAAAGCGCTTCTGGTCGCTGCCATTTTCAGCGTTCGTACGCGTGGCGCGTGCTTTGCTCGCCTTCTGAAGTGGCGAACATGCGCGTGTTGCGCCGTAATTTAGCACATGTAGGTTGTGATTTTTGTAAACATTGAAATGTGTAAAATGAAATAAACTATATACGCGTAGGCCAGATGGCAAATCACTGTTCATGAAGGTTGTGCAAAAATGAAAATTAGAAGAATTCCGCAACCACCAAGCCAAACGCCAAGCTGCAATGAAAGCCGTATAAAATACACAAAAACACTTTTCATCTTTATATAAAGAATATTTGCTTGAGGATACAATAGTGCGTAAAAAACAGAAATGCATCATGCATTTCTTAAATTCAAAAATTAGTTAACAAAAGTTACTCATAGAAACATGGTATTCATATATATCTTTCTACTGTCGGAGTAGAACGCAACGCGCTCGAACACTCATCCACGAGTGCACATAGAAACGGGGTAATTCTATATAAGAAATTATTTTAATGGTTAAAAATCGCAACAGGACAGCGGACAGAAAGAAAGACAGAGACACAGTCCATAGTCCTGTTACGCTTTTTAACCATTGTGAGCAAGGGCGGATGCAGGAATTTCTAGAGAGGAGGGGGGGGGGTTAGGTGTTGGTCAGCGTATCATATATTTAGGAACCCCCCCCCTCCCCCGTTTCTACGCCCTAAATTTACACATGCAGAAATCAATAGGGGGGTCAGGACATCCGGACCCCCCCCCCCCCTCTAAATCCGCACCTGATTGTGAGTCACCAATTGGCCCAACTCTCCACCCTCCTCTCCACCCTCGTCAGCTTCGTTCTTTTAAAAAAAATTGAGTTCTGGTTTTGAACAGTTTTCATCAGCTATAAATTTACATGCCTCGTCTCAACTACATTAATAATTTCTTGGCTTTTAAAACTTTTCAGACATATATATCATTTCTTCGCAATAGAATAAAATAAAGACGTTTTCACCACCTATTCTGCGAGAGAATAATGCAAGCCAACCATTTGACAAGCTAGGAAACGGCTCTATCGTATATTAATGAAGCTAAACACCTACTCTATAAAACTCTGTAATACCAGACGCGAATAGCAATGTGCAGAAAGTCATGTCGAAACTCAGACTTGTAATTTGTTTATACGTTTCACTTTTCGTCTTCAACAGATCGGCCGCATGAGTGGAACTTCGAGAGTAGCTCAGCTAGACTCGATGTCCAAAACAGATATAGTGTTTACAGAGAAAAAAAGAAATCACTGAATCAATTGTGAACAACTAATGTGATTGCGCCAAATATCGACTGTAGGGCTAGAATGTGGGCTATTTTTCTCGATATTATCAGCGCTCTTCTTTGGACGGATGGCGTAGTGGTCACAGCCGGCTTGAGTCTGCGCTTGCCGCTTTTGAAGCTGTTCCAGCTGCAGAAGCATACTCAAATCGCAGCACCCGGCTATAGAGTGTTCCGAGCATAAGTGAGAATGTTTCACGTGACACTAGTTCTCTTGGCATGCAGCTCGCGCAAAAGCACCTTGACGTGGCTGGCCTCCTTTGTTGCCGGGAACCGCTTTTTTTCCTCCCATGAAGACGGGTAAAATAAGAAAAACTTTCCCGGCACTGTTCCTAAACTCTACCGCGGAGCATAGATTGCTACCCATTGCAAAGGGACTTTAAACTTTGAAGCAGTGAAAAAATAATCCCGATCGCTTGCGTCAAAAAGCCGCTTCGTGGCTGCCCAGGGTGACGTAAGTGGGTAGAGAAAAGAGAGATCATTGTGGCCAGTAGACAGTCGCCTCCTGGAACCCTAGCGGCTGGCGTAATTCGAAAATGCGATAACTTCACGAAAACATTTTATTTTATAAGATATTTCGGATATCACTTGAGAGAGGGTTATTGATACGGTCTGCCAATTTCCAGCCAAATCGAAGACTGTAAGAAATTCGACGGAGTTCCGTGCCAACGGTTCGCCAAGGGTTACGGAGCTTTGATGGGCCGACACTTGTTATCGTTTTCTACCAAGCAGTGTGTCACTTATATCTGCGAAACTTAAACAAAATCCTTGAACTTTGGCTGTTACCAAATGGCTTGCTATAACTTTTGTCCGCCTCGAGGAAAAGGTAATGAAATACTCACTCCGAAAGTAAATGAAGCCCGGTGTGCCATCCCAGAGCAGGAAATGGAACCCCTGTCACTTTTGTTTTCATTTTCGGGGCCGAAATTAGCCAGTCCGCACTTCTGCCCTGAAGTAGTACAGTGAGTCGTCGAGGCACTCAACCCCCAGGGGAAAGTCAACTACGTCTTCTACGAATGACCAAATTAGGAGACTGAAATTTTCCTACAAAAGTAAAAGCATGCTCTGCACGCAAACATAAATTTTATTCGTTAATTAACATCTGATAACTTTTTGTTTGTCTGAATTGTATTTTTTTAAATTTAACCTCACAATGGTTGTTGCGACGTTGAACAGTGATAGCGTAAAACTGTTTCCCGGTGGACTCCTTTTTGCGAGTCATTTTCTTACAGGTGACTAATTTGAATGACAGCCTGACACACGGCTTACGTAAAAACCAGGGTTTTTGGAAGGACCGATTTTCCTTATACACTTCAGTTGTTGTAGCAGTGGTAACACAGAACGGATGTGCTTCTGCTCAAGTTCCTCTACACATGCGACTGAGTGCAATGTCACTGCTTATTAGTTCTAAGTAATTTTAATTTTCACTGTCCTTCGTGAGCAACTTCGTACTAGGATTCCCGTGGTGCAGTTCTTGAACAACTTCTGTCATCATAAGGTCCTTTTCCTCGAAAAAAGTAATTAACGTTATTAATTTTCTCATAAGACGTTCACATTTATGGACCTCTTCATTTATTCACCAGCATTAGACAATCCTTTTGGGTGCGATCATTTTCCCGTTATTTACGAAATTTGTGTACCGCCTCACAAGGTGGAAGTCAATGAAGGGCGAATGAACTGTTTTATAACTAAAAGCTGTATTTTTATTCAGTCTTTGATACTTCGCATCATGCACCGCTGCCCCTCCCCCTCCCCCCCCTTCCCGGCCTCGATTAGGTGACTTCGTATGTTGCTGAATATTCGTTAATTGCTGCTCGCAACTGTGCAGGCGAACTGGTTCAATACTGACATGGTAAACCTGGAGCGGGGGAAGCAGGGAGGGAAAACACAAAGCTCCAACAAAGCTTTGCGGTGTTCGTCCCATTTTCCCCCCGCTCCTCGGTTACCTGGCCAAATCGTGTTGAACTAACCCCCCCCCCCCCCCCCTAAAACAAAAAAAAAAACATGCTTTCGCCAAGGCTGGTGGAACTGCGAGTTTATTCATAATCTTTTTTATTTACCCTCTGAATCCTCCAAAAATCACACAAATATTCTCGGAGTCCATTTTCACCATCTGTCTAATTCCTCTATCGCAAGGTGAAAGCTAAAGAAGTTCTAATGTACTGCTGAAATTCGGTCAATCTCTATGTTGGAGTCTGATCCCGTCTTGTGCAATGTACCGTCTACAATGTGGGAACTTGAGGTTGCACTTGATGAGAAACAGCCGTCCGCATCAGGCCCGAACAGCATCTGTTATCAAACGCTGTGGAACACGCTCCTCATCCGCTGAGTCGTCTGCTAGCAATTTATAATAGTCAACAGTCCATTTCAATTCGAATCGTGCAAAAAAAAAAAAAGGGTTATGTCACGAGAATTTACGAAAAAAACATATATGCCGTGAAAATTCTTCACTATGACGAAATTGAAAACCGTCTTCGCGTAATATTTGCCATTTTCGAGTTTTTGACTTCTAGAGTACCAAGGACGGATTTTTGGATTCGGGCTGTAGCCACAGGTCACGTTTTTGGGAACTTCCCTAGGCTAAGATACTTTTTGTATAACAAAAAAAAAACTTTTTACATGGCTTTTTAAACTACCTTAAATTATCAAAAAAGCTTCTGGTTGTTTTTATTTATTTATGTAAAAGATCCAGAACCTGGCCGCTTTGATGATCATTTACCAGGTTTGGATGATACTTAATAACAATCGACTTTATGACATGAAGTATAGATTAAAAAAAGCTGAAACAAAATGTGATTAAGCTGTAAAGCTTAATTAAATCAAGTCATCTTGGCAAAATACGCATTTGAATACAAGAGGAAACCCTAAATGTAAAAATTGGAGCGTAAATTTTTTATTATGTAGGTTATTTTTAAATCTTTTTAGTATTAAGAACCTCCTGATATGGTCTAAAACATCCAATAAAAATCATATATAATATATGGTTTGGAGTTTTAAATTCGTACATTCAAAAATATGGCATATTTAAGTCCTTTTTTTAAAACGCTAGAGCTAGGTCGTAGCCATTTCTTTCTTCCAAATTGTTAATAATTTATGGACGCATTCTCATAGTGTTCATTGGCTTTAATTTAACAAACAATTAAGCAGGTAATGTACACTATATGAAGGTTTTTGTACGGTCATCCAACTTACTTTTCATAAAAAAAGAAAAAAAAAGAAAACATTTCCCTCTTGAGTAAGGAAATCAACAGTTTATAAATATTACGCTCTGTCAAGGGTTGGGGGACGGACAGGCTGGAGATTGGGTTTGTGCTGTATGGGCGACGATATTTTAATGGGACATGATTAGATGATGGTAGCCTCCGATGGTAAGTCCTATTCTGTCTCCTACACGCGAGTCCGCGGGTCCCCCTTACATAGCCGCGGTGACGTGACGATGCTGCGTCACCGGCGGGATTCTGGTGTGATTGGTGGTGGCTGTTGGCTTCGATGAAGATCAGGTCCAACAGCCAGGCTTATTGGCTTGGAGGTTTATGTCGCCGCAGCAGCCGCTTCTCTTGATGTTGGAGAAAGAGGACGACGAAGACCTGTTGACGTTGGTTACTTCGGTCGATGCTCGGAAGCCTTGGTCTTGGGTATTCGACAGTGTTTTCGCCGAGCGACGGGGTTGCAGACCGTCCCTGTAAGTGCACCGTGGTTTGAGCACGCCGCCCGTTGACACACTTGCGACTTCTTAAGACCGAGTGCCTTGGAACCTCTTGGTATTTATTACGACAAGAGGACAGACTGGCGCAATCTATTGGATAGCAGTGGAAACTTTCTGGTCCCGTATATTTTCTATTTCTCTCGCGCAACATCCTTTCTTTGTTGGCTCCGAAAACTTTTGTCAACGTCATAAACGACCACTTCGAATCGGTATTACGCACATTTGACCTCGGAAATCCAGCAAAACCTTCGCTCTAGTGAAATGCAGTTCCAAGGTCACCGCATAGATTGCGCCAGCGTGCCAGTGTGTTCTCTCGCTCTAAGAAATTTGAAGAGGTTTCAAGGCACTCGGTTCTAAGGAGTCGAAAGTGTGTGAACGGGCCTTTATCCGGGATACTGTGGCATTAGGGACAAAATGTTATTACTGATGTGCCAAGAGGCCTAGAGCGACATTTTGTGCTTTTACAACTGCCGCTTCGCCCCGCACACTAAGCACAATAAACAACTGGGCTCGTGTAATTTTTTCTATCTTCGTTTCTTCTTTAAAAACAAAACAAAACGATAAAAGCTCGCATAGACCGCGGGAATATATAGTGTTCTCCAAAATTAACGCCGTTATCAAATGATCCGTTTTGGTTACTTTTTTTTTGCCACTCATAGACCTACCCGTTTAACCACGTTGTGGCGTTTTCATCACCGAGGACGACATAGCATGGTAAACACATTCCAGCTGCTGCAGTGATGCACTTAGCTTTGAGTAGCCGGCAATAAATGAATATTCGGGTAACCGAGTGGCGGTGTCAAGTTTGAAGAGCCCTGTACATATAATTACATTAAATATCTTTGAACGCAAGTTCACAAGAGTGTGTATTGTAACCAGATAGCGACGTTAAAGTGGGTAAAATGTTCACTCTTAAGGCTTAGCAAATCGTTTTAATATAAATTTGAGAGACCATTCTTATTCAAAGATTTCGCCCACGAGTAGCGTACCGAATGTCATTGCAGGATTAAGAGCATTCTGCTCATTTGTTTTGCATTGCAGCAGTGGGTCAGATGTGCTGCATCACTTTTCAGAATAATAGTTCCAGGCTTCAGGGGAAACTATCTGAACGAGACCATAAACACGCCTATTTCTTTTAAGTTATGTTGCTCTGCGGTTATGCAAGGAGACTTGATGCTTTAGGAGTCACCACACGCAGCGACAGGCACCTTGTACTGGCTGCTGCCGTCACAGCACGTATGGCTCACTACCTCGATGCCAAGAAAAAGGAACGGTATGCTGTAAGTTTTGTCAACAAAATTCGGCCATGCCACTTATGGACGAAGGCTCAAAACAAGGACGGGTTTCTTAATGCGATGTTAAACAAATAGCTAAGCTGCGAGAATAATGTCGTAATGTCAACTGTGAACCTGCGTTACCAGATATTTTATATAATTGCAGGCACTCCCCCATGGTGTATGCATGCTTCTCTATTAAAAAAGAAAAAAAAACGAATATCAGTAGGTACAGAGAAGCCTACCTTCTTACAAGGCTTATGGTGCGTGGAGAGGCGAGAGTTGGGAAAACGTCCGAGGACACCTGAGCACTTCTTATGAGTTGTAAATGCGAAAGCATCCCTGGCTCGCTGGTGACTGCTGCGCCGCTTGGTGAGGCAGCGGCGGGAGCGCGAAGCTCGGCGCGGTGCGTGCTAAAATTACGTGTCCTCTCATCATCATCATCGCCCTAGCTGCGGGTCCCGGTTGACGACGGTAGACGTCAAAGCGTAACGTTAGGCCCAACATTAGGCCTAACGTCAGGCCAGCGCATAACGGCGTCCTCCCCTCACGTCAAACAACTGCAGGTAGCGGTTGACGACGTTAGACCCCAACCGGTAACGATAGGCCTAACGTTAGACCTAACGTCAGGCCAGCGCATACCCGCGTGCCCCCCCCCCCCCCTGATCCGTACGTAACCCACTGCAGGATTTTCTTTCGATCGAAGCTTCTCGCAGTTGGCGAGGAGCGGCTCCGATCTAGAGAGAGCGCGGGCAGGGAGGTTTCGACTGCTTTCTGCAGGCACTATAAACATGTGCCCGTGACCGCCCAGCCCGTGCTATATTTTTTTTGTGTGTTATTTTTATGGAATTTAGGTATAACGAAGAAACGGATACTGCGATTCCTGAGATTCCTGTCGTCTTCGTTATAACCGGTTTCAAGGTATATTTTTTCAGAAGGTTTTGATAGATATCCTTTTTTACTGCACGATTTGAAGAGAAATCTCCCCTAAGTTAGATACGTCGGCATCTTATTCTCTTTATGTCAATAGCGTGCAAATCTGTGTTTCCTCACTTTGAATCTCCAGTTGTTAACGGCAAGCACAGCTTGATATCATAATAATTAAGCAGACGATATAGACGGTTTCCAGTTTTCTCTTTAATGAAAGGACTGTCTGCGCTGTACTTTTCGCTGGAGACTGTTCAATTTTTTTTTTTTTGCATCTCGATTACAATTTTACATCTGCTCAATAATAACAAATGTTTGAGTGTGATCTCTCAAGACGCTCACATTTGTGTCACATTTGATAAAGAGTTGAAGCGAACATGCTCATAAAATATTTTGAAGGTGTGGCATTGTTATGTACTAGGTGGTGCCCCTTATAACTGTAGTTCTGCTTAGTTCGGTTCCACCTCGACCATGGCGCCATTTTTTATGCACTGCCATCTACTCTGAAGAAACTGAACCCAGCATGCCACATCGTGCTTTGAAATAGGTCGCACATCACCTGTTTAGGTGCGATTGGCAACGATTGAAAAGTTGAGTGTCGCGTGTCTGGTCAATCTATTGACAAATTTGCCACTTTGGAATACTTTGGCATCTACGTAAGCCAAATATAAATCAACGCAAGCCAATATTCACGATATTGATTTCTGGCGTGTTTATTGCAGGTAAACTGGAGTCATTATGTTTTGCTTGTAAGTAATCCGGAGGCACCGAAGCGCAATGGAGAAACGACAGCTTAAGCTTCGGAAATGGCTGCAAGCTCTCATACTTAACCTGTGTTCGTACGCGCAACCACGTTTCGCAAGAAATACATAAGGTTTACAAAAAAATATCTTCGTAAAGATTATGCCGATCAATTAATAGGCAATATCCTGTCCCAGAAGGCACATTCAGACTTAAATAGATCTTTTTTGTACGAGAAACGTTTCGTGCCGATGTCGCCGTAACTTCCTTCTTCGTTGTATTTTGGCCAGGGAACTTGTCCTGTGATCCTTGGAGTTCTGAAATTAAGAAAAAAGAATATATGGCAAACTTCGTGAAAATTAAAATTTACTTTGCATTTTAGCGCTTCTTTGTACAATGCAACAACCAAATGTGCAAAAAAAAAACAATAATTCAAAGGACATAGCGTGTGAACAAACGCTATATAAATTAAATCCGTTGTGTCCGGAGGTGTTTTATTTTGAAACGTTGCCATGTCCGCGAAATGAACAGAATAATATTTTACTCCATCCAAATGCAATTTGAGCCTCTACTATTTAAAAAAAAGTATTGCATCGTGCTTCAGCAATATTTTGGCAGTCTTCTGGTTTCCTGATCACGCAAAAATTGCTGCCGCATGTCATAAAGAACTATCGTTCGTGTCAGGCTATTATATTTTTACATTTTCTTGATGCTATTATTTATAATATAGACGCAAAAATAGTCCTTGCTGTTCAGTGCGTAAGTAAATCATACAAATCACGTGTTTGTGATATAAGTTGGTCATTAGTGGATATCCAACAGTTTAGAACCGGTGCTATGACATTTCCCTGATTGGTATCGCATTATCGTTCAAATTCAAACACAAAAAAAGAAAACAGCACTTCTTAAACAAACATAACTTACCTCATCTTATCAACTGCTGTAGATAGGCCAGCAAATTAGGCGAATGAAACTAGTAAATCGCTTTATTTCTATGCCTACTGAGATTCGGAACGGAACCGCAGACGTTTTTGTTGGCGTATTTACCGGAGCCTTTTGTGGAAGTTTTTACTGGGGAATTCGGTGCGGCAAATTAGGTAATTTGATTGTCTACTTAGATCAAGTAGAAGTTGAAAGCCTAGAACTTAGCAAGAAACATTCCGGAGCCCCAGAGGGGCAGCCAACTTGAGAAAGGGCAAGCGCTGCCGCCCCTCGAGCCATTCAGAGCGACGCAGCACGAGTGTACTTAGCTAATACGCTGCCACGCGCCTTGCTCGGACGCATTGACTGGATTAATGGAACCGTAACCTTTCCAGTTTGACGAGTTATCGGGAAAGAGAGTATAACTGTCACATAAAAAAGCCTCTGCTGTTGCTCTGAAGCTTCAGGAGGTGTCTTTACAAGTTTTTCTATATATGGATTAGCAGGCACGTAGCCACGATTTTGTTTCGGGGGGGGGGGGGGCGGGGAGGGGGCGGGAGGGGGGCGCCCATGACAAAATGCTGTATGAGGGGGATGGGGGAGAGGAGGTCCCAGCAAAATGAAAGATTTCGGGGGGGGGCGCCGCCCCCCCCCCCTGGATACGTGCCTGCGGATTAGGCCGATGTCTGCTTTATACGATGCTACAATACACGTAGCAGAGCCTCTGGTTTTGAGCAGCACCCATGACCGTTCCTTGTGTGTATCTCAGACCGCTGTTCAATATTTTCAAGAATTTCGCGGTGATTTTTTTTTACATGGACAAAAAAGAGTTTTGCACTTTCACACAGCAAATGCAACCACTAAAATAACCGTTCGACGAAACATTTAGTCCACCAAGGGGAGGCGTCAAGTGTTGTTGTTTATTTCTTCAGTTCAAGTGTTCATGGCACCTCACATACTGCGTAAGCTGACGTTTTTATGAATAATGTCATATTAAAATATGATTTTTTTTGTTAAATAACGTGCGATACTTCGACTTTCCGAATTATGCAAGCATACATTGATGTGTATGCGCTTGTTGTACCAACTTGGATATTTCATTCGGTATTTATAAGTATTGTGATTGGTATAGAAAGTCTTCGAGTTCGTCGATGTCAAACTGTGAACAATACCTGGCTTTACTTACAAACCCTCGAAGGGGAACACAATATTTAAGAAAAAGAAGGAAAAGATAGAGGGAGAGAAAGAAAATAAAAGATAATAATTTTTACTTTTGTATTTGACAAAAATAAAAATGGAACCAATTTTTTATAAATATATTTCCTCTCATAATTTCTAGAATAAACGTTCGGATTTATTCAAACCTATCCACCTTCGCCCATTATAAACTTGTAAGAAATATTTAACCTGAACAGAAACGTAAGATATTAATACACGTTTAAGTTTATTGTTCAGTCTACAACCTTTTCTCTCTCTTAAAATAATAACCTCTTAGAAATGACATACAATAAACAAAAATAATGCTTTTTTTACACCCATTGAACACAGCGCTCGTCGTTGCATAAACACCGTTGAAACGTTGCTTGCTATTTTGCGGGCTACTCAGAGCTCAATAAAATAACAAACATAACCTACCCTGTGTGACTGAAGCTTGATATAGCTTGTATCAAGGCATCAGCTGCTTCCACGTCAGCTGCAGAGGGTTCCTCAACCACCTTGAACATGGATCCCAAACTGAAGGGAATGTCGTCCCCGTGTGTTGTTCGCATCCAGTCCGGATGGTCACTATACGAGGGTCTGTGCGAGAACTGATACATGTAGACCGAACTGTTGTGCAGCCCCAACCTCTTCCCGAATCCCAGAGTCGGACACACAATCTGAAGATGGCCGAAAATATCGGCGCCAGCGTGCAAAATCTTGACACTGTCGTTTTGTTCCACATCCGCAAAATAGTGATCGAGAACGATATTCGAGGTCAACCGGAACAGAAGACACCAGAGCCATCTTTAGCAAAAACATTATCTCCCCTTTGGTCACACCTTCAGCACTAGTAAGGTTGCGAATGGGATTGAATATGTAGTACATCAGAAAATCTCCTTCAGCTTCTGTGATGCCACCAAGGAGATCGACACTGTTGAAGTGCCCTTTTCTTAACGCCTCCTCCGGTTCTTCGGGTACGAGCTCGTCCCCGAAAACGGGAAAGAAGGCGTCGACGCCGCCGCCACTGAAATTCTTGGTGGCGATGAGGATTGATGCCACGTCCTTAGAACGGAGGCACTCTATGATCTCCTTCCCTCGTAGGGATTTCTCAGCAGTGTCAGACGTCTCACAGCCTAGAGCCGTTGCCAGCTTGCTTGACCGTAGACTCGCCTGGTCTTTTGTGCTGCGGACCGCTCTTGAGAAGGGACTCCCGCTTTGCATAACGGCGCGGTGAAATAGTCCTCTGCTCAACGGAGACAGGATGTGGACACCCACTGCGACAGAGCCAGCGCTGGGTCCCATCAGAGTTATCTTGTCCGGGTCACCGCCGAAAGACTGGACATTTTCTTTTATCCAGCGCAAAGCCATGACCTGATCGTAAAGCCCCATATTATCGGGGGCGTCTTCGAATGTCCAGGTGAAGAAACCCAAAAGCTCCAAGTCTGTACGCGATGGCGACTGTGACCAGGTCACCACGCGCGGATAACTCGGAGGAGTCTGAGGCCTCCAGGAAATTGCCCCCGAAGAAAATCCTCCACCGTGGATGAACACAATAACGGGTTTCAAAGTACCATTGGTGATGGGAGTAAACACGTTAAGGTACAGGCAGTCCTCGGACATTTTGTCCGTTGCCTTGATGTGAAGAAACTTGCTGATTTGTGTGACGGGTTGGGAGCACAGAGCAGGGAGTGATGTGGCGTTCAGGATGCCTTCCCATTGTCGCCTCGGGGTAGGCTTTTGGAACCGAAGGTCTCCCGTTGGAGGTTCAGCGTACGGAATTCCTAAAAATGCGCGCACTCGTCCTGTCGTGGTTGGGAGCTCGATGCCTTGTACTTGACCCGTACTGGTAGGAACGACGTCCTGAGTTGATTGGGCTGCACAGTTGGACAGGATTCCGCCGATTAAGACTGCTGCAAATGCTGGATGCCACATATTCTGCAAAAAGGGAGAGATAAAAAAAGTGAAATTTGATCATTACTTGTCAGGATAATATCCTCTTAGAACGCACACAAAATAAGAAAAAATATTGACATAGAGATTTTATTTGATGTATTTTTATTCTGAAAAAAAAAATTGTATTTATAGCATTTATATTTCTGCGCAGACACTCACTCTGTTTTTGAAGCTCACGAACTGTATGATTTTATGTGATTCTGAATAAACATTTGACGTATGTATACTATAACTAAGTAGATAATTAGTTTTATACAACATAATTGTGGTTACGTAGTTGCCACAGTGTCAGAAGGATCTTGCCTCCTTTTTAAACGACAATGAATGAAATGGCTATACTATAATAGAGGGGTGCAGATAGCAAAATATGAACTTGAATGAATTCTAATCGAATGGCGTCCAATAATGGCCAAAGTTCAAACGTTCAATCGAATATCATCATCATCATCATCATTTATTATTCCTTGAAGGCCCAGGGGCATTATACAAGGGAGTGAACACTTCAAAAACAAACAAATAACACAACTATTTATCAACAAAAACACGCTGCAATCTAGTTATAGGTTAGAAAAAAATAAGCTAATGGCTGCAGAAAATTTTTTAGTGTCAGATAAGGAAACAATTACGTCAGGCAGTGAGTTCCAGTCGTCAATGGCCAATGGTAAAGTAGACATTTGGTGAGTAACGGTTGACGATGAAATTGGAATATGACTAACAAATTTATTCAAAATATCGGCTAGACTAAACAAAAACACCGGAAGGATAAAAAAATAAAAAACCCTACGTGTTTGTTTTTCTGCAGTGCACAAGTGCTAGCAGAGGAAAAAAAAACGGTTTAAATGACCACAGTTACTGTTCAATTCAATTCAATTCAATGTTTATTTTCGCGTGCTTACCAACAGCTCAAAGGCCTTTGCGGTAAAGCACGAAGCACAAAATACATAATCATAACAAATATACATGCTTCAAATTATACACATGTTTTAAAACTTATACATATGGTTTACATTAATACACATGCAAACAGTTTTGGCAATTTTAGAGCAACCCTGTACAAACAAGAGGCAATTTTGTACAAAAAATATCAACATTGCAAAACTTCGTGTCTAAAACATGTTGAATTCGTGATATCGGTGACAAGTTGCTATGAATATCTGGATAAAAAACTCTGAGATTCCTAGAGTTAGCACTGACGGGAATGCGGAAGTGTAAGGAAGCAAGAAGTGGAGGACTGTCTATGGACCCATAGATCAACCTGTGCAAAAACTTAACATCCCGGACAGATCTCCTGTTATGCAGAGCGCACAGTTTTAGTTTGGATAAAATTAAATTATATTGAAAATAACATTTACGACCAAAATATCTATCATAGACAATCCGCACAAATCGTTTTTGTATATGTTAAATTTTTCACTCGCTGTACTAGAGATAGAGTTCCAAATAACAGATGCAAATTCAAGTCTAGAGCGTACATGAGTACTAAAGAGTCGCAACAGACAATGATGAGTGCTAAATGGTCTAGTTAGGCGGGCCATTATTCCCAACATGCGCAGACTCTGGCTAACAATGGAGTTAACGTGAGAATTAAAAGAAAGGTGATCATCCACAAACACCCCTAGATCTTTAACTATTGTGGTCCGACTTATAGTTTCATTTCCCATACAGTACATATAAGATAACGTGCTACGCTTTCTGGACAGAGACATCACTTGGGTTTTGCGGGGTTCAAAACTAGATTGTTCAAATTACACCATCTTTGTACTGAATCGACATCTTCTTGCAGCGAAGCACAGTCAGTGATAGTGTTGACCTGCCTAAACAGTTTAACGTCGTCTGCAAACATGAGCACCTGCGAGTTTTCACGAAGGACAGTAAATCGTTTATAAAAATAATAAACAACAGCGGACCAAGATTCGAGGCCCTGAGGTACACCCGAAAAGACATGAAAGGTTGTGACAAGTAGCCTGGACAACTCCTGAACCAGGTAATATATTCAGGACCAAGCCCATAGTTCCCAAGTTTCTTCAATAACAATGCATGATTGACCTTGTCGAAGGCTTTGGACATATCCAAATGTACTGCATCTACCTGACCCCGGCCTCTGAACAATTGGCATAGAATAATTAAGAAATGTGCATAAATTTGTTTCAACGGATCTTCCTGATAAAAAACCATGCTGTATAGGAACTACCTTTCGTTTAAAATAATTATATAGGCGGTTGTACATCACCTTCTCAAATACTTTTGAAAATGCATTTAAAAGAGATACTGGACGATAATTGCTGACGTCACTAGAATTACCAGATTTAAAAATTGGGACAATATTTGAAGATTTCCAGTTTTCTGGAAATATACCTGTTTGCAGTGACAAGTTAAACAAATTCTCAAGAACAGGAGCAAAAATTTCGCTGCAGCCCTTCACAATACAATTGGGAATACCATCGCAGCCGGTCGATAGTTTAGAGTTTAGTTTTCCAATAGCCGAAAACACCTCATCGACTGTAATTCTCGTAAGAGGCAAGTAGTCATCAGACCCACATGTCACAGGCGAACTGGTGTTGACACTAGAAAAACATGAACTAAAATGATGTGAAAACTGTTCGCACACAAACTGTGGGGAAATATGAACACCAGATCCACTGCGCAGCGTTATATTGCCCGACTCCTTCCTGGTATGCTTTTTTACAAAGCGCCAGAATTCTTCAGGTCGTTTGTTTAAGCTCAGCTCCACTTGCTTACGATACATATACTGGTCATTAACGAGGAGCTTCTTTGTTAGTTCACGGCATATGCTATATTTTTCATACCAGAAGTCCAGTTTTGTCTTTTAAAGACAAAACTGGACTTCTGTAAAACCCTTAATCTTCGCGAGCCCTTATTATTCGCGAATTTCGCAAAATTTAAGGGCACGCGAAAATTTCGGTCTTTAAGAGTCTGAATGCAGGCGTCTGGAATTCGCGAAATTTAGTGGCCGTGATTTGTGCTCTGTGACCGATTCGCGAAAAATAGGGGCCGTGAAGACAAAGGGTTTTACAGTACATGACAAACGTAAGACATAGCTGAATGATGTGTCCACTCATCCACGTGTGGATACGCAGCATACTGGATGAATGGACAAATATTACCGTTTGAATCGGATGACGCCTCGTGTCACCCGATTCAAATCCACCTCGCTTGCCGCGGAAAGCGTGCCACCTCGCTTGATGCCGCGGAAAAAGGTGTCAGCTGTCGTTTCTTATTTGAGATTAATTTTTCATATTATCGACGGAAGAGCCAAGAATAGGGTTATAGCGCACAGAGCTGGCTTGCAAGTGTGGCAAAACCATTAAACCAAAACTGACACCTTTTCTTTTTTTTTTTGCTTGTCGCGCGCATTTAAGAAGCGAAGAGCATAAGTTTTTTGATTGAGGAACACAAAAACGAACTAATTGTTTTGTGGAAAATATTTGTTAGTCAAGGCAGTCAAATTCAGGTTTGATTTAGATCCCACACAGGCCTGTTTACACTAATTAAGCGCATGAACAGAGTTCCTAAATAACCCCTAATTGTTCTCAACAGTGCAATATTCGATAGGTCGTATTATTGAAGAGCTCGAAGACCAGGAATCCGAACGTAGAATCGAAATATGGAAAATCATTATTCGACTCGAATTCGAAAAATGAATGGTCGCACACCTCTAGTATATAGGACGTATCATGGAATTTAATATTCAAATAATAATGCCGGTGGCACTTTATAAACGGATTTATTTTTACAGAAATACCTGCCTTTAAGACAGCAAAGTTAGTGAATAACTATTGTATAATACTCTCAAAAGTTGCGCTAAGGGTTTGTTGGTCATATATAAAAATAAATTATACAGCGAAAAGACAACACCAGAGTAGAAAAAAACAAACGTAATTGAGATGCGCCAGTCTTTCTGTGACCGTCACTCTCCTGTTTGTGTAAAATGTTCGTTTTTATTTTTTTAAATAGTTAGTATAGTACCAGCGGAAGATGAATTTTGAAAAACATCAGTGTACTAGGAGACAGATGTCGGGCAGCTTCCGATCTTCACGTGGTAACAAAGTTGTGGTTAAGCATCATGTAAGAATGAGGTGCACATGGAGCTGAATTATTTGTTGCAAGTATATTAGCGGTCGGTGACAGAGCCAGGAACATTTTAGAGGAGAGGGGGAGGGGGGCGCCGAAGTCGCGGCGTACATGCAGCAGTCTTAGCCCGCTCCTCAATATTCAATCATTAATCACTTCGCTACATCTGGCAAATTTGTATTTAATTTGGCAGAATTTTTGAAACGTTTGTAACAAAATTATGTTTGCACCGAGACATTGCGAAGCGCTTTTTCTTCGAGGCCTCCCAAGCTCTGGCGATAGAGGCCTGCGCGACAAAGCCTCCAAGTACAAAACAGCAAATATGTCATTTCGAAACTCCAAGACAGACCAAATGGCCAAGATCTTTTTACGTCATTTTTAGATAACGTCTATCAAGAGTCCAAAAGGATTCATCTGTTTTTTTTGTTTTATTTTGACGAAGGCGCATTATATTTTATTTTAGAATGTGGATGTAGTGTATAACCGATGTGCACAGTGTATACACCTCCACTGCAGTTTCAGGTTAATCTTTGAGTTCCCTACCCCTACACTTTCCGGCCACGCCAGATAGCATGTCGCCATTTCACGCTGCATAAATTTACACGGTTTTTCTGGATCGCAAAGAACAGCCTGTAAAATAGCAGCCGAAGTTACAACTGCAGAGGTTCGTTAGTTAAAATTGTCATTCGATGACAAGATATATATTTTTGAATGTCAGCAGACTTGTACTTTTATGGTATCGAATTGGGGGAATACTGTACTTTTTATAACTTCTAAATTAGTGGGAATTCAGAAATCTTTCTTTCAACAGCCGAAATCCTCCCATGAAATTAACAAAAGAGAGTATCTCATAAGTAGGGTCCCCTGCTTTTGGAGTTTATTTCTCGTAAAATTCGTAGGTTACTTTCCGGAATTTATTCTTCGCTAAACAAAATCAGGTTTTTCGGAGTTTAATTTCGTTATATTCCCAATTGTTTGCAAGTTGAAGATAAAGTTTAGGGTATTTTTCAATAATAAATAAAATTAAAATGAAAACCAGTTACAAGCGTGCACCTAATATTAATAAGAATTCACCAGTACTGAATAACATTGCTGAACCCGTATTCGGTTTCGAGATCCTTGTCATTGGTAATACTAACTATCCCACGACAAATATTGCGAAGAACTGTTGCTTCAAGAAGAGTCGATACTTTGAAATAACACAAGCTTTAACGTAGTCGCTGTGAAGGATGGGTGCTTAAGCTGCACTCCCACTTCATTAAAATCTACGTGTTCATAGCTTTCATTGTTATAAAAGCACGTTCCCTCCCTTTTTTAAACGAGCGCAAATAAAATGGTCTAAACTGGAAACATCAACAATGACCTTTGACGTGAACCAGAGGTTCCAATACACGTTGTCCTCACGAACCTTGACAAGCTAAAAAGTTCGTGAGAGTCAGATAGTTCAAGGAGTTCAAAATAAACTAATGTAGCCTTTTTTTCAGGACCACTGACATTGTGCTCTTGTGAAATTTATTCATGAAACACCGCCTTTTTAGTTTTATTTTGAAGTCGTGACTTTGGAAATTTTTACCATTTCGAATAAATCCGAACTGACGGAAGTTTTACCGGCGACTGCTTTTTCTGATTACCCCGAAAACACGGAACCCAACTCATAATCCGAGACCTTCATGCGCTCATGTTCGGATATTTAGTTTCGGCATTTAAACCATCCAATTATTGCAATAGACGGTCTCACAATTTGTGGACAGAGCCACTAAAGGCACAAGCCTCGAGCGAAATAAAAGCACTTTATAACTGCTATACTGTCGTGTCCATGTTTCTCCCAAGGCGCTACACCGCCCTTTTGAAATGAAGTACAAGTGTTTACAGAAAGGCATAAAGCATATACACGAAGCAAGGCACAACAATTTGATTCGTGAAACGCGCACGAGAACTACGTTCAGGAATGAGTTCTACTCACCGACTCTCGTACTTGGAGTAGCTCTGAAGCGCTACTGCTCTGGTGTTCCTCCCAGAGTCGATGATCCGCCGCAAAGAATTTCTTGGTTCACCGTCCGGCAAGGGCTACACGCTCACAATTCGTTTCCAGCCTTGACACGTTTGTTCGTTCTGCTTTCGCTCTGCTGCTTCCGACGGCGGCGACAGCACGAAGAACGGTTTGACGCCGTTGTCCAACGGAGCGGGCAGAAAGAAACTCCAAGAAGGTTTCGCAAGGCAACGCAACATATCATTCAGTTACAAGGATCATTACACCATCCGATCCTGGTTGCGATAGGACGACAAATTTCATGGCTCGCTATAAATATGGTCGAATAAGAATTACAGATTCAAAAGTACATTTACCGAAAATTTGGGTATCAACACTGATATGCTCAAATGTCTTGTTTTTGTTTGTTCCCCATATTTTCTTCCACGTTACGCTTTACGAGTATACAGGCTAGTTCCATTTAAAAGACGTTGTTCTTTCTTTATTATACGCTTTCGCTCGACAGGGACGTATGAATCTCCGTTACGCAACAGTGAATTATGGGTTTCTTAACGCTGAAAGATGGGTATCTGCTTCCTCTGATGCACGGGAAACGTGTCTTTATTGTAATGTTTATGCACTGAGATAAAGCCAATTTCTCAACTTGCTTTGTCCTGCCAACGGCAGTAGTGAAGACATCATCAAGTGGGACATGATTTTGTAAATGACATCTAAACAGGTTTAAGCACCTAGGAAACTTGATTGATGTAACTGATTGGAAATTTTGATACAATAATTAGTCCAATTTGTATGGCGGTTGTGTTCGTGACACGAAAGAACATCAAGGGCATGATAAATTTTAGATGGTGTAACGTTCCCTCATATTAGGAGAGGATGATGGTGCAGTGAGGAAGAACACTGCCATTCTCATTCGAGATACGAGGGTTTTATCGGCATGAAAACCCTCCTCTACTTTTCTAACTTATAGTTTTTCGGAAATTCTCTCTTATTCTCACTTGAAACTGAGCCGGATCTTTAATTTCTTACAAAAGAATGTAAACTTGCCCTGATCATCGTGTTAATTACGTGGAGCACAGAATTTGTAGCGCGTGCATTTTGTGTGCGTAATGGTTAGTTATGCTTAGTTACAGGACCTTCAGTTACGAGGATCACTAATTTTATCAGAAGGAACAAAAGAAGAAAAATTTATTCAGGGGGCTGCCCTGGCGCAGTGCAAAAGCGCGACAGCACCGACAGCGCGATGGGCATGGGTTTTCTCAGAGATGGTCTCCAGACCGCACGGGGCGACATGGCGCTGAAGGCGCACCTTCCAGTGTAATTGAGCGAAGTATAATGCATTATCCTAGTAAAGTATTTTGGTTTTGCTTCTTTTGAGGGTACGTGTAGCGCCTTGAGTCATTAGTGCTCTTGTGTTATGCGAAGCCACTGTGTTAACTAAAGTAATGGCGACGGCAGGAGGTTAATCGCACCCGCTCATCTACCTGTTGACTGCTGTGCTAAGTCGTGACGTCATACGCGAGCTGCGCTATCCGTTGGTGCGATATGATCTGCCCCGTGACAGTGTGGGTCCTCGCATGAAGAGCTACGCTTTGTCATGCGGGGAGCAGGCTGCACGCGTGGACGGTCGCCTGTTCACGCAAGCGCCCGTGAGTGATACTAGGTCCTGCTGTTCGCGCTCTCTTCCGTCTGCTCTCGTAGCGCTATTCAATAAAAATAAAATCCTTTCGTAGAGTTGAGCAAAGGCGCCGGGCTGCGGATCCGCCGGTCCCGGGTTCGATTCCAACTGAACCGCTTGGTCAATCTTTCTTGTTACAATTATTTACGCGTAATTATAAACACGCATAATTAAAGATGACTAAGAATGCCGCCTCTTTAGATGCTTATGCATTGCATAGCATTGGCATAATCCTGAAAACGCAACGACATAGGGAGCGAAAGCTCGCACTGCAGAAGTGAGGGTTCCTGGGCTCAGTGTTTGCCCGTGCGCTTTTTCGATCTGAATGAGTATTGTACGGGCGTGCCTTCATTAATTACTACTGCATGATGCAAGTTAAAAACCTCAAATTAGCCGTCGTACTCGGCTGGCTAACTTTTTTTTCATCTACAGCGCGTACCAGTGTTGCCATATATCTCAAAAAAAGACCAACTTGACCCTGTCTGGGCATCCACGTCTAACATGCTTGCGTTTGCCACAAAAGTGAATACAGTATGTTCAGCCGTAACTGTCTATACATCGATGAATCACCTAAAAATATTCTTCTATTTCAAAACGGGCTCCACGCGAGGGGAAAGAGAAAGAAGACTAGACCCAACGACACGCGAAACGTTGATTTGGGGTAAAGGTGAACCGCGATTAGAGCCCCCTCATATCGTCCCGAGCTACCCTCTTCTCCGCGCTCCGCCAGTCAGCTCGACTAATAGCGAACAATCTGCCGAGGACCTGTGTCTGATTTAACCTTAGAGCGTCCGTTTCGCGTAACAAATTACCACACAGGGACCCCCAGACGAGGGCATAGACGGTGGCGATTTTGTTGATTGGTCGTGGTAGACGCACGGTCATGAAGGCATAGGCAGGAACGTCAACTAAACCAGTGTATGCTAAAACTTTATTCTGCGGTTTTTTTTCCTTCTCTCGATGCGTTTAAGCATGTCATTGCCGTCTCTTCTCACGCCAATAAAACCCAAACGTTGGTAACACCTACAGTGTCCGACAATCTGCATTTGGCCAACAAATCTGACCTAACTTATCAGGCGAAAATTAATGAAAAACAAACACGCGATGATCCATCTCACTGGAGATATATCCTTTCAGTTACGCTCCTGGTATAATCAGTCAACACTTTCGATTGTTGGCGTACGAAAACGACCAGAATGCATGTCAGGAAGTCGAACTTTACCAAAATGTCTCTGCGTTTTTCTTCATGATCTTGAAATAATTCAAGTTTTATGAAATATATAGAATATCTATGTGCGTAAACAAGATGAAAGGTGGAGGGAAGGCGGTGAGGGGTGGCAGGTTTGTATTGTTTCACTTTCAATCCAGGTTACTTGGGTCTTGAAAACACTTTTAGTTTCGAACGTTTATACATATCGTCACGAATGACGAGGTGACAAAACAAAGGAATAACTGAGAAAACTGAAACGTTTAATGGGGCGAACTTGTGCCCAAAAATAAAAGAAAAAAGAAAGATAACAGCAGCGCGTCGCGGGCGTCGAAGGCGGCGAAGCAGCAGGATCGAACGCTGAGGCGAAACTGACTTCGGTTCACCACGCGAAACCCCTTATGTACAGTCGGCACGGAATGAAACGCGAACAAGGAGCGCATGGTTTTCGACCCACGCTGAGTCACCTAGAGACGCAACACCGAAGGTTTGGATGCACTGAGCAAGAGTCTAACACATCGAAGGAGGAGCCATCTTCTTGCAGCTCCCATCTGGTTCAGGTGGTGCAGCATCTAGCGAAAACCATGCACCCACTGTTCGCGTTTCATTCCGTGCCGACTGTACACGCGTGGGCTGCTGGAATAATCGGCGTAGAAAGTTCGACGCGTAGAACATTCGCACCTCGAACAAGCATGGCGGCTCTCGAATTCACTAGAACATCACATTACAGCGTCAACAAAAATGTGTGGGGGCGGTCAGGAATCGAACCCTGGCCTTCTGCGTGGAAGACAAGCGCGATAACCGTTATGCCACGGGCGCGCTGCCTGCTTGGTCAGCTGCGCCCGCGGCAATATGTCGGTTTTTAATATATTCAGCGAGAGAAATTGATATTAATATGGGAGAGAAAACATTCGGCTCCAACGGATGACTGCGAACAGTCATCGCGGATATAAGCGCAAAAGATAACTACAGAGACAGACAGCGCCACCAAGTGCACAGCGTTTGAACAATATCCTTTAGCAGGAGTCTCTTTTTCGTACAGTTTGACGAACCTTCACAGGAGGGCGTTGTATGTCCCGCTATTGAGCGGACGTATCACTCCACGCCAAATTAAACTTGGTTGTCCCAGCGACCAGTATATATTTGTTCCGAATATAGCAAGACCATGTCGTGGGGCGTAAAATATTCACTAGAATAACAATTTAGATGATCGTGTAATTACGTTAAATTTGAAATAAAAGTATAATTGCTCTTGGTATACTTTTTAAGTAGGCGACCATAACTAGCAATTTCTGCAGAAACGGTTTCAATTAAGAAGTAACAAAAGAGAGTCCTGCTGCGCAGAAAAGAATTCATGGCGCATAAGATAAAACTAATTATAGTAAAAAATACACTCAAAAGTTTTAATATTCATTGTTTACCAGAGGTTTTGTTAAGTTCATCATCCATTCGAGGGGTCTAAACATTGCAATTTCGTCTGCTACACACACTCATTCTCCACCACCACTCAAAATTTGGCAAAAGGTCGAAGATTACATTTTCACGTGACGTCACACATTCTTCGCTAAATTTAGCTAAAAAATCGGGACATCACGTGAAAAGGTGTCACATAATACTGTTACGTCACATGGTAATGTAACGCAATGAGACGTCAAGGTGTTCTATATATACCGATTTTTCCAAAAGTATAAACTATTCTAAATTTGATTAAACAAACTACACCGACTTGACATAAGGCACTCAGACGTTTCGTCTCCCATACGGGAGACATCATCAGTGAAGCAAAGAGGCATCTATGAGAAAAATGCCAACCAGAAATCCTATTTAAGGAGGTTCGCGTACACTTCGAGAAGGGGGCCGCGGTTGTGAGTTACACGCAAAAGAATCACAACGGATGCACCAAGATTTCAAGTACAAAAATAACGATAATAATCCCCGGAAAAAGGGGGACAAGGGGGACAAACACAAATCTCCAAACATGGCTCGGTGACTGGTGCGCGACTGAAGAAATCCGCCTGGTCCTGGTATTGAACCAGGGACCTCTCCATTTCCAGTATTGCGGTCTACCAACTGAGCCAACCAGGAGTTAAACATCAGTAGAGCAAACGAGTTCTAGCAGCTGCCACCAGTCTAACACCAACAAAGGTAAACGACCTGGATTTTAATGTTATGATGATGATGCAAATAATGCAAAGGTGCACCTTTGCATTATCTGTGACATTTGTCACGCAACAGAACGGGGGAAAAATGGGAGGATCTTGAAAAGCAAAGAACTTTGAGCAAATAATGTGGCCAGAATTAGGTCAACAGGTGCGAAATGACGGAAACTTGATATGGGCGTATTGATTGCCGGCTTCTGGTGCATTCTATACGTAAAATTTTACCAACGTAGCTTCCGATTAATTGACGCGATTTTTTAAACCTCCTCTCATAAAAACGTTTCGAATGATATTTTAAGCGACTACTTAGTTTTACAAAGGTTTAGTTTTTAGTGAGTGCCGTGTATTTCATACAAATAGAAAAAACACAAGAAGAGTTCTAGATCTTGCTTTTACGGTCATCATTTCAATAGAACGTTCTTGAAAATCGTTCTGCTAATTTAAGAGCTGTACGATTAAAATAAACGTGAAAAAGTGTGTCTAGGTGATTTGGAGACACGCGAGTGCAGGATAGAACATACGTTTTGGAGTTGAGAGTACGCGTGGAATAAGAAACTTATAAGGAAAGAGGGAATGGCAGGTTAGAAGGAATTCATTTGCGGGGAATAGACATATACAGTCCCCACATGCGGATTCTACTCTCCAGAGAAGGCGGCGCCGGCGCCACCCAACGGCAAAGACGTCTTTGAGGAATGGAGAGCTCGCGCCTGTCGAAACGTGAAATGAGAAGTTCTGCAGTTTGGCGGTGAAAATGTGAAACAGGGGAACGGGTATAAAATTGCCTACAGACTTGTTTTCGTGAGTAGTTTTCACGCGAAATGCCGAAAGTCAGACGATCTCCATTTCATGACACCAGCCGAAAACAATAACCGTAAATTTTTTAATATTTGTTCTTTAAGTGGCGCAGCGTTTGTGGTTGTACGGCCGCAGCTTAGTTCCTGGTCTACCTCAAACAGACTATCGTTATCCTTGTTTTCGGTACACAAGTGGGGGGCCTACAAAACAAATTAAGAAACGCTGAAACCCAAGCTTAAGGCAAGACGTAAAATGTCTTTTCGCTGCTTGGTTGTTTAGGTCGCTTGATTGGTGGCTTGCGAGACGAGAAACGAAGAGGAACATTCAATGCATCGGGGATAAATAATCTCAGAATATTTCCTTGATGACCGTCATCCTCGGCTACCCTTCGCAAATGGAGAAGAACTTCCGCCAGTTGGGCGAATGGGACTGTGCTAGCCAAAACCTCTTTTATAGAGTAT
Organism: Ixodes ricinus; assembly: GCA_037355805.1. Taxonomy (NCBI): domain Eukaryota; kingdom Metazoa; phylum Arthropoda; class Arachnida; order Ixodida; family Ixodidae; genus Ixodes; species Ixodes ricinus. The sequence continues at coordinate 192,093 of JAZHYW010042572.1, read as the reverse complement.
TATCCCATTATTAAGAGCCCCAAGGACAAACCCATCACGGAAAACCAGAAGGCGAGAAAGCATGAATTAGGTAATCTTCGAAGGCTTCCGAATCGATGAAGTCAACGGGAGAGAAATAAAATGTGCTTCTTTTGTGACGCACACTTTGCGCGTGATGTAGTCAGCGCGAACGGCGATACACCACATTTAATAAACATAGGAATGTCTCGAAAAGTAAATATTTTCCGGGTAATTAGCACCACAAACAAGCGAATTTAGTTACACCACTACGAGGTTTCACCACGGACTTTCACCCGTGCAAGAAAAGTGGAGATAAAGAGATAATAAGGTAGCACTTAGAGAAATTTGTAACGTTAAAAAAATGATGCTCGCTACTTTATACAAAAAAAAGAAGATTGATATAGAGGAAGAGAAAGAAACAATGACAGAACGAACACAAGAAGGAAAATATAAATTGTCCAAGAGTTTGTACACTGCTTTTCTAGGAGCACAAGATGAGCGAAAAAACAAAACAAAACAAATTGCTGCGGTTTGGAAAGCACAGACAATTGCAAGGACAGAAAAGAAGCTACACAACACAGGACCCATGGTTTGTGAAGCTTTCTTCTTGATGTCACGAAATATTGAATGATATTTTCTGCTCCAACTTGTGACCCCATGCTTCGCCTTCGGTCACAATTTTATCGAAAATCGGAAAGTTCACACGACCAAACATCCGTAGAAACAGATGCTCAATGACCACTCTTCGCGGTGTAGGGTACAGCGGGCAGAGCCGGAGAGTGCGTTTTTGATATACTTTTGACTTCTCCATTTGTTTCCAGGGGCTCCAAACTGGTCAAAGGCAAGGATGGGGCCGAAGTTCACGGAGAGCACCGAGTGGGCTATCCCGACGATGGCTTTACGCTTTGTTGCCGGCGTCTAATCGGCGCGCTCCGCGAACTTCCGGTTCCAACTTTGTGTTTGACGAGTTTAGAGCCCCCGAGAACGCCTGCTTCAAACAGACTTGTGAAGTTGACGAGGCAAGTTGACCGACTCGACTGCTCGCGACGACGTCATGTGAACGTTCGCCCTGATCTTTGGTGCCGCCTTCTTCTGGTCGCAGTTTATCGTCCTCCACAAGGATTCCACTTTTGATGTTTGTGTTTGGTTAAGCTGCTAGGGTGTTACTCGAGTTAATTTTTGTATCGCATATTCAATCTTTATGAAATTTTACTTCATTCTAAATTCTTGGCCTCCACATTTAGAAGTTAATCTGAGATCTATTCTAGACAAAAAAAAATACTCAACAGAAAGCGTCGAAAGTTTTAACGCATTCTGAATATGATTCGATTATCGACGTACTCTTTGTTAGTATACTTACGTAGGTGCAAGGAATTTGTTGCTGGTGGTAGGAATCGCCTTACGATATGTACAATGAAGACATAAAGACCAATGAGTATACGCGTGAAGTCATAGCCTCTTAAATGCAAGGACACCAGCCATTCACAAAACAGCATGTAATCTCCTGTTATAAATTCCCAGTTATAGAAACAAAAAAAACTTCCTCAGGTTCGAATTCTAGGCTCTCGATAGCTGAATAACACAATGCCTGCTTGTTTTCTGTTTGTTTGTTTGTTCTTTTGTAGAAGCTCAGCAATTCTAAAACATTAGTTCCTTTTTGTGAAGCGTTTGAGATTAGACAATAAACTCGAATACTGACACCTGGGAACTTCTCACGGGGTGTTGTACAAATATCAATGTTAAGATTCCTGGCCTTTTGTATTGTTGCCGTGAACTCAAATATTGAAGTTTTTGGGATTGGCTCAAAATGATCAAAGTGATACTCATGAGTGCTTTTACATTTTTTTTTATATTATCCAAAAATCCCAAAATCATACCTATCACAATCTCGGTTTACTTCAAAAAGAGGCGTCTCTCGTGTGAATGGACCATTATGATCACCACGTTTGTTTGTTCGCTTCCGAGGAAAGTCGCGTACACTTTCCGCCACCTATTTACTTTGCTTCATCGGCGGCGTCCTTGAAACCATGTAGTGCGGAAAGCTTCCTGGAAAGAAATTATACTCTCGGTCTTTGTTGCGATTAATCGCAAGGCCGCAATCCACTTATTTCCGGGAGAGGCGGTTGCACAGTGCATTCCCAAAGAACAACTATACGTGTTCAAGGGAACGAGCCGCTTAAACTAAGGCGCGAGGTCATCTTACGGAAATAAAATAAAATAATGTGAAATGCCACATTTTGGCCAGATTTAGAATAAGAAAACTTACCGGTATCTTGCAGTAATGTGTCAGCAATTCGGAGCCAAATCTTTCGGAAGATACTTCCATTTAAGGTACACCTACGTTGGTGCATCGCTCTATTTAAGTGGAATAACGAGGTTTGAAGTGAGTTTGGGTCGTTATCCTGAAGTTGCGAAATTGTCCAGAGCAGAAGAAACACGTAGGTTGTTAGAATATCTACGCAGAAGCAAGGAAACACACAAGCAAATGTTGATTCTTTATAAAAATGAATAAATTGTGAAAACAAAGTACGATCCATCCAAACTATGCTGATAACATGTTTTTTCACATTGCAATCTGGTGCTCTGAAGTCGTTATTCGTTTGATGATTTATAAGAAAGTTTTAGAGTATCGTACGCAATTTTAGAGCACGCTACGCAAGAAAGTTTTAGAATAGCGTTTCTACGCCGCGACGCCAAACGCCAAGCATCTCGCGCTTGCAATGCCACAAATACACAGTAGCAATTTTTATTTCACACACGCAATGGCTGTAACTTGAGAACAAACAAGTAGTTTGATCCGGAGTAACATTTTAGATTTGTTTAGGCATGGCAATGCGACGGGAGCCGTCAACTGGTCGTGTCCGCTCGCGTCGCCTCGGCAAGAGAGGTCACGTGTACTGACACTGACCTTCACACACGTACCCACCGTACGCGTCGCAAGCACCAAGTTACCGGCGATCGTTGCCTACCTTGACGAGTCGTCCAAACCGTTTGTGACGTGCACCTCCCGTAGAACTGCAATGTCGTCCTGTATTGAAAATCGCAGTAGCGAGGATGCCGCCGACGTCGCGCTCACGACGACCGCCAAAGCGAGCGCAAACGAGGTCCTGGGAGCTACTATTGTCTAACTGTTATCGTCTTGGATTTTGCCAACTTCTTGCGCACCACGAGGGCTTTTTGGAGGAACGCAAAGACTCTTGCGTACCCACGCAATTTCCGAAAAATAGCGTACGTTAAAATAGCGCACGCGAAGCGCAAAACGCTGTTACCATTCGGCGTATCGGCAGTGACGAGGACGCTATTCTGTACGTATACTATTCTAAAAAACTGCCTATTAATACATGGAATGGAAAAAGAAGACGGATGGACGGAAACAACGCGCATATGTTTTGTGCAAGAATGCGATGGAAATAAGGCCGTCAGTAACGCAAATGACACGATCAGGAAACGGTAGGTGTGTATGGTATTAATAAAACTTCCTTAACGCTGAATTTTTTACCGATAAGAAGGCTGTGCTGTATTGCAGTATATGACGCGATGTTTTCATTCGACACGACAGTATGTGAGTACATCATTTTCCATCGCGCTTCGTTTGATCAAGATGGGGTTGCAAATCGTTCCCTCTGTACTCAAGACGCTTGCCCTGCTAGTGAAAGTTATTATAATGGTCTGTGTGTCAGGAGCAGAACCACCTTTGGTTAACACTCCCAGTGGAAGGCTTGCTGGGGTGCGGTTGTCGTTCGAGAACAAATCTACCGATGCTTTCCTTGGAATCCCGTATGCTGTGCCTCCATTGGGGGACCTTCGTTTTAGGAAGCCTTTGCCATTTCCGTCGTGGGAAACGTTCGTAGCGCAAGTCAGTATGCACCCGCCTGCAGCCAGCTAAACTTTAGGATCCATTATGGTGTCGTTCTTAACAACTCTTTGTCATCAGAAGACTGCTTGTACCTGAACATTTGGAAACCATCGTGCGCCAAAGTCGACGAGTGCCATTCTATGTTACCTGTGGTCGTGTACGTGTACGGCGGAGCCTTTCAGTGGGGTGATACTTCGATGTTCTACAACGACGGCTTAGTGTTTTCCTCGGTAAACGACGTTGTCTTCGTTAGTTTCAACTACAGAACGGGCGTATTTGGGTTTCTCACCACTGGCACAAAAGAAGCACCGGGAAATTTAGCGTTTTGGGATCAACTGCTAGCCTTGAAATGGGTTCAGAAGCACATAACTGCTTTTGGTGGGGACCCACGTTCTGTGACTTTGTATGGCCAAAGCTCGGGTTCTATGGCGGTGGGGGTTCATGTTTTATCGCCTCTTAGCAGAGGCTTGTTCAAAAGATGCATATTCGAGAGCGGAACACCCCTCTCCCTGTTTACGCTTCCCACTGGGGAGGAAACGAGTAGTTTTTACGACATTGCGGCTTCCACCCATTGTGCAAGTCCTTCGCAAAATATTTCAGTTATGCTTAATTGTTTGCGCCAAGTCAAAACAGAGACGATCCTATCTGCTTTGAAGGGTGGTAGAATAGGATCTGTTATGTTCTACCCGTTGCACGGAGACGAATTTTTACCTCGTAGTTTGTTTTCAGAAGACAACATAGGGCGGATCAATGGCGAAGAAATGTTGATGGGCTCCACAGTGGACGAAGGATCTCTATTTATCCTGCACATGCTCGATATAAACGAAGAGTTTGGTCGGTTAGTAAATGAATATTACGATACTGTAGTGTCCGTCTTTTTGGGCAGAGCCCTCAGTGTTCCGTCCACCGTTGCTCGTAGGTATATCCAGTCGTATTTCCCTCACGGCAAAGAAAACGTCTCAAAGGAAGATATGCTAAGTCGCCTCGGCCACACGTACGGTGACGTCGTATTCATCTGCGCTACCAATATTTGGGGCGACTTTCTGTCGAGACAAGGCCACGACGTCTATCGGTACGTGTATGGTCAGCGGATGAGTTTAAGCCACTGGCCAAACTGGACAGGAGTTGTACATGGTGATGACTTACCTTATATACTTGGCTCGGTGGCTCTACTGCGCGAAAATCTGAAGGAAGACAGATGGCGTTATATTCCGGCCTGGTTCCGAGAAATGTCCATTCCTCAAGCGGAGCTTGCCTTCAGCAGGCAAGCTGTTCAAGCCCTGGGAAACTTCGCCAAGACTGGGTGAGTGGAAAGAGGCAACTTAGACCGTACACTGCAACGTAAAGCTTTCGCTGCTCTGTTAAACAAGCTTGCACACACCTGCGTATACCACCAATTATTCCACTACTCTTGCGCACCCGTATACACGTCAAGGGAAAAGTAGAGATTCACTATTACAGTTATTTTCAGGATAATACACTAGGAAGGACATGCATTTATACAGATCAACCAAGCTTATCGGGCTTGGTTGATCTGTATAAAGGTAAACATATAAGGTAAACAAATTATTTTGGGGCGTTACACACAAAATAAATTTTAAGAAACTATTTGTGCAGCCTGCAACGTTACCACTGAAGCCTATATAGACGTTTAGCGTTAATGTAGTAAAACGAATACGCAAGAAATCGAGTGTCGTTTCGTCATGCCTCTTCTCACCTAAACCTGACTAATCGTAAAGACGGTTAGTCTGTCTGTATGTAGTGCAGTCAAAGCTACCTGCACAAGCAGGTAGCATTGACTGGTGTCCCCACTGCAAGAGCGTTCATGGAGCCAAGTGCGAACAAACGAAAATGAATTATTTATTTATTAATTTATTAATTTTAATCCTTAAAGGATTGAAGACATTACACGAGGTAGTAATACAAAAAGAAACAAGACATAGATCCAAAAACATAAACTAGGTAAACACAACATTAAAATAAATGTAAAATCATGGTTTTAGTGACCTTTTGGCGGAACAGAACGGAATTGGTGATGGAGGCGATGGTTTCAGGAAGGCTATTCCATGCGATGGTTGTAGTGAGAAAAATAGCTAGTGAATGTAAGTCTTCTCTATAGACCTTTCAAATTATGGTTATAGTAGAGGCGTGAAGATAACCTGTTCGGATTTGGTTGAACAGCATGGAAAGTGTAAAACGTGCTATTACAAAACTTCTGGAGAAAACATAATTGTACAATGATTCGCCGAGATTGCTTATACCCTTTGAGCGTAGTCATTATTAAGGTGAGATTAAATATAGTGGGATTGCGCAGCTCCTAAGGTAACACGTACTAGTTGTAGAACTGCGAAGTTTGTATGCAACAAGTTCATTCCTGAAACACACACAGAAACAAAAATGTTCCACTTAATGCACGGCTAGTTCAAGCATCGTTTGCTTGGACTCTATATTCGGAGAAATAGCTGATCCAATCGACGAGGACGAGTATATATATATATTTATTTATTTATTTTATTTTATTTTCCTCAAAGGCCCCCGAGGAAGGGTTATTACATGAAGGGTGGGCATTACACAGCAAAGCAGCAAAAATACCAAAAACCTGTGGACCAAATACAAAAGAATACAAAAGGAGCACATCTATATCAAGAAAGACAGGGAGAGCACACAAATGCATGCATGAATTTCATCATTATGAAGCTATGACTGATCTAGCGCTATAAGAGCTTCTTTGAATTTATCCAAGTCCCTAAACTGTACTATGTTTTCAGGAAGATCGTTCCAATCTTTGGCTGTTTTATAAAAAAGGAATTTGCAAATCGATCTGTGTTTGGGTGAGGATATGACACTTGTTGGGTGTTGTTAGTGTGACTTGAAAAGTACGAACGGAGCGTGATGTAAGGGGTCGGTGACAACGTGTGACAATATCGGTGAAACATTGACAATCTGGCAATTCTTCGACGGTGATTTAGCAAAAGCAGAGCGTCACGTTTATTTAGTTGGGTGACGCTGGCAAAAGTCGAATAGTCGGAGTATACGAATCTTACAGCAAGATTTTGAAGGGCTTCTAAGTTTTCGATAATATAATTTTGGTATGGATCCCATATCGCTGCGGCATAGTCTAGTTTGGGGCGGATGAGTGTTGTATAGGCCAGCAGCTTCAAGTGAGGACGAGCGAATTTTAAGGTATGTACGTTGCGGATAACCAAGGGATTTACTTGCAGTTGAAATTGTACTGTTTAAAGTAAGAAAAAGCGACTCTGTTCAACACTGAGGTGGTGTTTCGTGCAACACCACACGCGTCGATTGGCATTGTCTATGGAGGCGGAATGGGGTAGCCACTTATACTACTTTACGAATGCCTCCTGCACAGCAGACAGTCTATGACTAAGCTGCTTGCATATTTGAAGTAAAACGCGAGGCATCCCTGTTGCTTCCGGTCGACAGCTCTCTAGCAGTGACATCTCCCCATGCCCAGGCTTGTTCGGTCATTTTTCAAGCTCCTTCCCCTTCTCTTCCTGACCTGCCTCAAATTCTTCTTTTATTTTATTTATTCTTCAGCACGGAAGTCAATCATGTAGAGTTTAAATCTAACCAGACTGTTTTCTGATATCTTAGTCAACAAAAGTGTGGTTGGGAGCGGATAAATAGAGGCAGGCCTATGAATGTGTGAGCTTGTTTAATCTACAAAAGAAGAAAAACTTATTTTTTTTTAGATGATATGTGAGAAAATAAGAGGAAGGGGGATTATGTGCACCCAGTTCTGAGCCTAGGAATTCTGAGGCTTTTGTCCGCTACGGCAAACGGAAAATCTATTTTGCTCGAACAAAAAGTTTCAGAAAAATAGCTGACAGCAATTAGCTGACAGTCGTTTGGGTCACGTCTATAGCCTGACGGATTTATTTTGAAAGTCGGCCTAATTCGCACGTCTTTAAATTTCAAATTGTTGCCGTGAAATCAACAGCTTGTAGTCTCATCTCTTATTCATTTATTTACTGCCGTAGCAACCCTGTTGAAATGCCAAGGTCGTAAAAAGATATCTCGGGCACATTTTCATCGAACGCACAGCTTTGGGAAGTGCTTTGGCAGCACGTAGGCACAGGTGCTTGCAGTACATCCTGGCTGCGATCATGTTCCTGCTTCTGTGGACAAGCATATATAAAAAGAACCATGACAAAGTTGCTTTTGCGTGCTCGCTGCACCTTCGAGTACACATATGGCACAAGCCCGGACAGCATGGTTGAAAACGAATATAATCAACTCGCCCACCCCCTCCCCCCCCCCCCCCAAAAAAAAAAGAGAAGAAAACAACAACAACAAACATCCCATATTCTGCAGAGGTCGCAAGTAGTCAATCACTGTGAACCAACATGGAATCTCAGCAAATGACCAAGTTTAGAACAAGATTACATCCCCAAAAGAGGTCGATCTACTCAGGAGAAGCGCTGAAACTTGTTCAACGCTGTAGGAGAGAAATTTGGACAGTACAAAAAGACTGCTGATCTGGGATGCTGAACGTAAATCAAGCAGATGTGACAGCGCCCGTCCAAACCGCGACGAGGTTACTCGTACCGGCATACGTCCGTGGGGTATCTGTAATCTAGACAGGGTGTCTAGCAAAATATTATCTTGAAATTCCCTGACTTTTCCAGGTTTTTCCTGACAATTTCACGTGAAATTCCCTGACCACTGGAGAGGCGTCCGCGCCTGCACAGGTGTGGCCCAGGTAGCATGAAGTGAGGTACTGCGCCTTCAACAGTGCCATTGGTAGTGTCGTCCCAATATTAGACAAGCACATCCATCTGTTGCTTCTGAGTAACTTTGTTGAGACTCGTCAAACGAAACAACTACGAAATGCACACTGGCGAGGCTTGATAGCAGCTTATAGTATGGCACAATACCATGGCAGACGGCATATCCTACCTTGTCCTTCGTTAACTGAAGTTTTGCAGCGACTTTCCACGCGGGAAACATGAGAGGGACGACTGAGGCCGATCCTGCTGTAGAACAAAGGGATCCGTTAATCGCTATCAAGTTTAAGCACCAAATTATTTCGGCCTTTGTCACAGCGCTCTTCAGTAGAAAGCCGCTCTTCAACGTCTTCACACTTGTTGTGGTGGCTGCAGGCTCCTCAGGGGCACATGCGCGGTCTCCGCTACATCCGGCCGAAACGTTCGTTGCTGCCGTAAAAAATGACAGAAGTCTAGATTGGGAACGGATGACTGCGACTTCAAAGCAGCAAGGTGCTTTTGTTCGATGCGTGACTGGAAACTGCCGTGTTTGCCATGTTGCTCAAAGAAAACATTTTGCGGCACATTGAAAACTGAGCACTGTGAGGATCACTTTGCACGGGCTTAATTCATCTTGCATATTCCGATATATTCGGATTCGCCCAGTCCGGATTAAACAAGCACTTTCTTGCCGCCGACATCGTCAACGTAGAGGCCACTTCCGGAAACACGACGCTCAACGACACACGTCAATAACCGAATGTATGGCCGCATGGCCGCCAGATGCGCACCACTGTGACGCGCACTTTCGGATACTTTCGGATCGGATTGGATTGAATTGCGATCTGCGGCTTTCCCATTCGTTACTAAATCTAGTGGCTTTAACTGGATTTAGCCTAGTGTAGTGCCCTTAGTCCAATCCAATCCAATGCATGGCTTGGACTGAATTTGTCGGCTGTTTTCTGTGCATTGGGTAGCACACACTACATCGAGTGAGCAGAGCCCGCGTTCCGCTCTAAGCAGTATTGCCTATTTTTCTGCCCCCAGTCGTCGAGCCTTTGCTCAGGAAGTCGATGGCGTTTCCGGCTCATTTTCCCTGACTGGGCTCGCTTTTTGACAATTTCCCTGACAATTCCCTGATTTTTCCCGGACAATTAAAATTTACCTGAGAATTCCCGGTTTTCCAGGTTTTCCCGGTCGCTAGACACCCTGTCTAGAGTGCCATCGCAATAAACCAGAACATTGTACCATTTAGAAATAAGGGGTGTGAGTGGGCCTCCAGCCGACCTGCGGTACAAAAAAATTAAGGTGGGGGTAGTTCGATATGCATATTACAAATAAATAGCGCGAAGGTCAAGTGCACACTGACGGAACAAGCGCTAACTCACAACTGTCATTTTAATATTCACGCAGAAGACGAGAATGATGCAGCGTTGCTCTTCTTTCTTTTCAGACTAGAAAAAACCTTCCCAAAATGAATTACCTGAACGGGAAGGGGAAGTTACGCTGAATGAACTGAGAAATAACATAAAGAAGGAAAAAGCAAAATGTTACGTTAAAAAAAAAAGAAGAAAACTGAGAAATAGCAGAAAGAAAGAGGAAGTTCCTGAGAGTAAACTACTGAAACAACCTCAAGTAGGAAAGTTAAGGTAATGAAGTTCTTTGTCACTTAATGCCACTGATGGTGCACTGACACAAGAGTTTTTTTCTTTAATGATCTTCGCCTCATATAGTTCCCTTGAGCTCTTCTCAAGGAACCTTCAAAGGACGTTTGTTTCCGCCAGTATCGGTTGGCAGGTACAGTCTCTTAAGTGCACTGCGAGATGCCTGCGGTAACGAAAGAAAACTTAGACAGTCTTACGAACAAGACGCCATCGAAAGGAGGATTGTTGTTATGTGGCTTGGAATGAATTTACATGGCGACTAGCACGTGATACCACAAGAAAACATGTAGTTTGAGTAAATGTGAGACACAGGGAACTCATACTAAAAAAATAAATAAAGGAAGGGTCCCGATCGACCAATAAGAAGGCGTAAATCCAATGTTACATTTGCCAGTGCCCTTGCCGGTGTCATCCCAAACTGACTGAAGCCTCAATTCGGCTAGAAGTTTCAATTTGGTTGGACGCTTCAGTTTGGTTACATGTTTCGATTCGGCTGCGCGCTTCAGTACGGCTACATCTTCAGTTTGGCTAGAAGTTTCAATTCGGCTGCATGCTTCAGTTTGGCTGGTTCTTCGTTTCGATTCGGCTGGACGTTCCAATTGGATCAAGTTGGACATCCAAACATTAGGCGCCCCAATTTTGTTGAGAGACGTTAACTATATCCGCATATCGCCTAAACATTGCAACCTGTGACTTCGTATAAATACGTTCATGCAGCTAAGAAGGCTTTAGGCACAAAAACATCTGTGTTTGTGTTGTTTGTCTGTGGAGCTGCTGTGCAAACACCAGGTCTTTGCTTCAAAATAAAATAATTTATTCACTTGCCCAAAAACAAGCAATCTTTGGACTGCCGTTATTCATTCTTGATGCAAGTGAATAAATTATTTTATTTTAAGCAGAGATCTGATGTTTGCACATCAGCTCCACAGACAAACAACACAAACACAACTGTTTCTATGCCTAAGGCATTCTTAACTGCTTGAACTTATTGAGTTTAACTCGCAGATTGCAATGTTTAGGCGAGATGCGGATATAGTTAACGCCTCTCTACAAAATTGGGGGCACCTTATGCTTAGATGCCGAACTTAATTAACTTGAAACGTCCAGCCGAACTGAAACGAGAATCTAGCCAAACTGAATGCAACCGAATTGAAACTGTTATCTGAGCTGAAGACCTAGACAAACTGAAGCGCGCAGCCGAATTGAAACTTCTAGCCAAACTGAGGATGTAGCCGAACTGAAGCGTCCAGCCAAAAAGTAACTTCAAGCCGAATTGAGGATGTAGCCCGACTGGAGCCTGCAGCCGAATCAAAACTTCCAGTCAAATTAAGGCAATAGCCGAATTGAGGCTTCAGCCGGCTTGGGACGTAACCGCACTTGCCCGCGTGGGGCACGCCGATTTATCCCCAATTATCTCGAATAGCTCGTCCTTATAAGCGTCCAGTGCCCTTTTAACCTCCTTACCTCTTGGCTCAAACAAGAATTCATGTTTTTTTATCAGCGCCATAAAGCAAACCTGGCTCAAGAGCTGTATTTAAGACGAATACGGTACAAAAGAAGTAGAAATTCGATGTTGCTCTTTCTCGGGTGTGACACGCATATAAATATGGTACAATGGAAATATATACAATATACGCTTATTATATGCTGCTAATTTATATGTCAGCTGGAGAGAATATTGATGCTTTATTTGTATACGGATCACGGAATACACTAAGGGTTGTGCTTAGAGTTGCGTGTTTGCGTGTTATTAGAACAAGAATCGTGCCTTGGCAAGGAACCGTTCTTACGCACAAAAACAATTCTGGCGAAAAACAATTCTGGCGAGGAAAGATAATCTGCTAGTTTATGTAATTTTGTGCTTATAAACCGGTTTCTGGAACACCGTTCGCATTTCCTAAACCAATTTTATATTCCCCCTTCTTGTATGTGAAGCTTTATCAGAGGGCACCTAGGTGCTCCTCAATAATTATTTCCTTATAAATAAAAACAGATAAAGCAGACGAAGAAAGAAACGGATATTGCGTGAGTAGAAGGTGAGGTGAATCTATGGCGTCGTGCTGCGGAAAGCATACGCGGATCACGACGCTGTTTTTTCTTCGCCGCATGCATGTAGATAGCATGCCTTGGTGTGCCTTTGTGCTGATGTTTAGCTTCATCGTCACTCCGGGAGCAGTCGCCGGCCAAGAAAGACCGACGGTACACACCGATTCCGGAATAGTTGTTGGAGAACGTTTGACGGTCCGTGGAGGAGATGTGGACGCCTTCTACGGAATTCCTTACGCGGTGCCACCTTTGGGAGACCTTCGGTTCAGAAAACCAGCGCCGTTCAAGTCTTGGCAAGGCGTGTATCATGCTACAAGTAAGCCCAAGCCTTGTGTGCAGATGGACATTGACATCATGGAGGTGGCGCCTTTAAACTACTCCGGCTCTCTGGAAGATTGTCTCTACCTCAACATCTGGAGATCATCCAAGCTATGCCCTGCGGCTGTGAAGTGTAGTAAGAAACAGGCAGTCGTGGTCTACATTCACGGTGGAGCATTCCAGTGGGGGACTCTTCTCTATTTTTATACGATGGAAGTAACTTCGCAGCGTCGTCGGAGGTTCTGTTCGTAAGTTTTAATTACCGTGTCGGGATCTTCGGATTTCTGTCGATTGGAAGGCCGGAGCTGCCTGGCAACATGGGACTTTGGGACCAGAGTCTGGCGCTCGAGTGGGTTCGGACCAACATCGGTTACTTTGGTGGAGACCCGTACCAGGTAACGCTGTGGGGTCAAAGCGCCGGAGCTGCTTCCGTTGGCTACCACGCCCTGTCTCCTCAGAGCAGGGGACTGTTTCACCAGATCATCATGCAGAGCGGGACCCCCTCCTGACGATCTCGATGACTTCACACGATCCGGTGTCGAGATTCTTAGTACTTTCTGGAGCCGTTGGTTGCTACGATGCATCCACCAACTGGGAAACAGAGGTTTCTAGCATAATATCTTGTTTACACAGGGTGGACGCTCGCAAGATTATCAATATTATAAGTGAAGATCATCCTCGTAACCAGTATTATATACCAATCAGCGGTGACGATTTCTTACCGATTGATCCTTTCGGTGAAAATGCCTGGCGAGAATTGGGTGCTAAGAAACTGCTAATAGGACGCACGTCAAACGAAGGCACTCTCATGGTACGCTTTTTGACCCAGTCGGTTCCACAACTCCAAAATCTGAACGACTTTGACTACAGATTCCTCCTGAACGTTGTGTTCTCGGTCATGTTGGACATACCAGTGTCTGCGGGACGAGACATTGTGAGCGCGTATTTTGGTGATTACGACGTTCAACACGACAACGACACCGTGAATTCCATCATTGGTGAAGTGATGGGAGACGTAATGTTCAACTGCCCGAACAAATATATCGCGATTCAAGCTGCGGCGCAGGGAGTGGACGTTTACATGTACGAGTTCGCCCATCGACCTTCATTCAGTGCCTGGCCTAAGAACTTTGGTGTAACTCACGCCGATGATTTGCCATTTCTACTGGGTACTCTGCAATCTATTTTTCACAATGGTCGAATCTCAGCGGCCCTGCCCGAAGAGGTCCGAAGACACATTTCGGACATAAGTTATACGCAGGAAGAGCTTGCTTTCATGGACCAGCTCGTGGATATGGTGTCTACTTTCGTAAAGGACGGGTGCGTACGTATTTTGTATTCTCGAATTGAGTGAATTTTACATTGCGCATGATGAGCATTTGATTTTCCGTGTGTGATAATTCAAGGTGAACGAGCACAATGAATATCGCGAAGGACATACGTTAGCGGTGTTGGAAAGGGATGCTCAGAAACTATATGGCGAGCAAGTGTTCCAAAATGCGTTTGTGGCGCCTTGAAACGTAAAGAAGGGCACGCCAATCAAAGGGCAGCATAGAGAACGCGCGATGACGAGGCAGTCAAGCTCGCGCCGTCATTGGCCGAGTTCGGGGGGGGGAACAAACGCACGTGGGCGCATTTGGGGGGTAAACAAATGCAAGAGGTGCCCAAGGACCAGACGAACTTGCTCGCCGTATAGGGTGGAGGGGAGCAGGGGGGGGGGGGGCTTATCTGTAAAACTTTTCAGAGCATTTAGCGTTCGTAGATTTATCTGCACTAACACGGCCTGTTCGCTTAAACCACCTATTTATTTCTCCCGTGAACTGAACGTGACCTATAGAACACAGTGTCAATGTCAGTGGTCAGGTAAATAAATGCCGGCTAAAGAGAGCCTGAATTAATTTCCAGCGGCCACGCCCTGCTTATAAATAGGTGAAATATATGTTCGTGTTGAATACATATATGTCATGCTCCAAATGAATACTTAGGTGCCCCTTTTTTAATTTATGTTTTACTGTTGGAGAACCTATTTAGTAATTAATTACCTGCGCTTACTGCAACAAATGCGCGACTTTCCCTGAAAAGACAACTTTAGGGCCAGGACATGCCTACGTGCGCAAACCTAAAAGACTGATATAAAACGAAGCGTTCAATTTATGATAAAATATTTTCTATTACCTAACAGTTCGCATAAGGAGTTACCGCCCGGTTAGCTTTGCAAGACCGAAAAGAAAAGTAAATTGTAATTATATTACATGTGTGCTTATACAGTGGGGAATTCGTTAGCCCCAATGGGCACCTGTAATCATCGCTGTAGATGACAATTTTAGCACGTGCAGTGCCACTGCTGACTTGGGGTCTTTTAACATGCATCACGCAGTAGTGATACCCGATCACACGCCTGCACGATGTTCATCCAGATTGAAATGGGCAGGGTGGGAATGGAACCCGAAATTCATGGGTTCGGCTGCGCGAGCTTTCGCTCTACGTTTTCCAAACGGTAACACACTAGGTTTATACTGAAAAAGCTCTGCGGGTGTTTTGCTAGTTAGAATATTGTATCGCCAAGTATGAAACAACCCAGAGATGCCTTGCACTATTTCCAAGGTGCGCCAGTTCTCTCAACCAGACAAAATAGACAACAGTGAACAAGGTCCAACACAGAAACAAGCGAAAGGAAGCTGACGAGTTCGTGTTTCGTCAGTTTGGGATAAAGGGTAACGCCACTTGTGAATTATTATAATGACACCACACTGGATAACTTTTTTCCCTGCAAGTTCTTTATGATTGCTAATATTATGCTAACTATTTAAAACATTGGCGAGTATAAGTAATAGGGGAAATATCATTCAACGTAATTTTCTCGACATACTTCTTGTTGATACAAGTATACATATATATGTAATGAGATTCAATATGAAAAAGTATTAAATTATACAGAAATCTCTTTATTTAGGTGTTTATAAATTGGCGCGAGTATGTGTGCTTTTGAACTGTAGTTGATGCTGAATGATGGTTCCTATAGGTATGCGATTAAAAGGTAAGAGCAGAAATAAAAAACCTTTTGGTCAAAACTATTTATTTATTTATTTATTTATTTACTACTCAAAGGTCCGAAGACATTACAGAGGGGAGTGGAAAATACAAAGGAGTAACAAAAGGCAAAATAAGCACAGTCATATATCAAAAAAATAACAAGTTATATAGAGCATCTTTAAAAAATGCAAAGGTCATCAATGGTGGCAATGTCATGAGGGAAGGTGGTTCCATTCTACAGAAGTGCACGGAATGAATGAATAAAAATGCATTAGTATTGCATGGAAAGACGCCCACTTTGTTCTTACTGATCTAAACGACGTGAGAAAATATAGTACGGAGGGGTTAGTAGATTGTGACGCATAGCCGGATTATGATAATTTTGTGAAAAAGGGAATGACGAGAATATTGTCTACGTAAAGCAAGAGTGGGTAATGATAACGATAGTTTCATGGAGGTTACACTAGAAGTACGGTGGTAGTTGGAACCAAGAGGGTTTTCAAACACGAAACGATTGTCTTCAAACAGCAAGGTATGTAGAGAAAAAAAAGCAGTACGGGAGATGCGGACGAAATGTTCACAGAGTTCTAAGTTGAACGCAGCTCTTGAGCACTACCCACGAGAGCTGGTATTAGCTGTGTCCTACCCGTGTCAACAAAAAGAACAAAGAAATAAAAATAAAACGCTCCTTGAGCTGTTTCAGCCAACCACGATAAATGGCTGAGACTGATATTGCTATGAACGGCACTCCTCTTATTGTTTGCTGGAAGCAAATGCAGGAATTGTTCTGGTAATTTCGGCTTAGATATAGCTACGTATTTATTTAGGTGGGACTGTGCTGATTTCGGACTACTACTAGGTTCAACATGTTTGATCCTGTCTTTTCGTGTCCGGCCTCATGGTTTTGTTTTCAACGTTTTTATTGCCATTCCCATTGGCCGCGGAGAGGTGATAAGATGCCGGAAATCTGTTAGGCCTTGCGTTTTTTAAGATGGCAGTGACTATGCAATAATAGCTGTCGGTGACGTGACACAGGTTTTGAAAAGTTAGTCACTGAACATATCATTGTTCGGATAAAAGCAAGAGCACTGGTACGATGAACATTTTCTGCCAATTGAATCTCTGAATTCGGGGTTAATGAAATCAAACAAAAAGTTTATTTTGACATACCAATACAACTGTGACGCAAATGTAAATAAAACAACTACGAGTTTCTTTTTTTTTTTGAGGGGGGGGGGGCGAGTTTTATTTTTACGGTTTGCAGTTTGAACAACCTTGCGGTTGGAGGGCGCCGAATGAATGTGATGATTAAGTCGTCACCCATCTTGTATGTTGTATAACTTGGTAAAAACTAAGACGGACTATACATAAGAAATTTAAAAAAAAAACGAAAAGAAAAACGAATATACGCACAAATGAAAATGTTTAATAAGATAAGGTGAACCATTATTATTTTATTTTTTTGCAGTGTGAGTTTCTGACTTTTCTGGACCTTAAAGGGCAACTCCAGTCAATATTTTAGAATTTAAAATTGCGGCTGTTTTTAACTCAGTCAGTGTCCCTAATTACCACGTAAAACCGAAAAAGAAGAAACGAAAAACGAGGACAACGAAGTAGGAAGAAATGCACGGAGCGCTCTTGCCCATTTGCAAATTCTGCTACATGGTGTCATTGGATTTAAAAGGTATACGCCGAGCAAGTTGTTCCAAAATGCGTCCTTGGCGCATCTGAGCGCAAGCAGGGGCACGCCAATCAAAAGGCCACTATATAGACAACGCGCAAACGAGCGAGCGACAGCGAGCGATGACGAAGCAGCCGAGCGCGCGCCGTCATTGATCGAGGTCTGGGGCAAACAAAGGCTCGTGGGCTCATTCGGGTGTAAACAAACGCAAGAAGTGCGCAATGAGCGGACGAACTTACACGTGGCTTATATTTGTTTCGCCTTATATTGTGTGTAGTTTAGTAAATATCCTGGCTCAAAGTTTGATTTTTGGGCCGACAAGACCGAAGCTATCAAATGGGGAAAGTTGACAACACTGATCATCAGCTGTAAGGAGACAACGACGTCACGCTTTTGCTGCGCTACATGATACGCCATGGCTGACCTATTGCGAAGCTATTCATTTTAAGAAGTAGGGTAAGCTGCCTCCCTTGCAGTCTTTTGCCAAATACTCCTTACAAAAATTATCAATGAGTTTCTCTTGAGTTTATCTGTATTCTTATATCTACATAAGAAACTCAGGAGATACTAAATGATAATTTTTGTAAGAGCAGGTAGAGCGTAGAGGTAGGAAAAATCCGTGCGTATTCATAAGGCTAGCAGCTGGAAAACGTGCAATGAATGTAGGAAAATCGATGCGTATTCATAAGGTTAGTGGCTAAAAAACGAATTCCACTCGCTGCGTACTTGGAGAAAAAGAGCGCTTTGGGTGCGTGACCACTCGGAATGAAAATCGATGGTACAAATAGAACGAGGAAGTTAATACTGTAGCATCGTAGGACTGAGCGGTGTGAGTTTCACTGGCTGTCCGGCTGCTTGCACGTAGGTGCTCCCGGACTTGTGTACTAGCGCAAGAGTTTGCGCGGTGGGGTAGTTAACTATATCCCTAGGTTGATTTACGCACGGAGAGCCTGCGGCGGACGCTCTTGCATGTCGCGTGGTGTGGAGCGGTCATTTTACACTCAGGGAGACGCTACTTTCTGGGGAAATAGCCAGCATTCCGGGCGTTCATACGGCTGCGCAGGGCAAAAAAAGTACAGCTTGATTGCAGAAAGGATACGCATGAACCCTAGTATATAAACAAATATCTCAAAATGAACGGAAACCGAAAAAGAAAGGAAACGACAGAAGCAGCTTAAGTTACTACTTTACACAATGAAGAAAAGGCATGGGGGAATAATTTAAAGGACCAACGCTACGTCAGAGCCCTATGTTGCTTGACTAACAGCTAACCCGCAGTCCGCCTGCTAAGGAGAAGCTAGTTGCGTCTTTAATATCGCTTTTCGCTTAGTACGTGGCTTCATTTTGACGTAATATTGTAGCTGTGATTATATTTTGTGCCATTAACACGATAGCAGTAATTAAGTTTGAATCGATTTTTTTAGCAGAGCTACACTTTAAAGACACCCGAACATTATATTTTACTGTGTTAAATAAGGTAAATTTATTGGTGCAGTTTTTTTGTTTTGTTTATGGTTGCTAACTTCAAAAGAATCCAGTGATGTTTTCTACAGATCTTCCGCCCTAAATATTCCAAGTTACCAATGAGAAAAATTCTGCTGCGCTTATTTGAAAACTTGACCCCCGAGGTCGCCGTTTTACGCATTAAGTAGGGTGGAGATGCGGACGAGTCAAAATGGCCCTCAGGCTAAGCTATTTCAACATTCTCACCTTTCACGCAGACCGTAGATTTCCGAGAACCTTGGGTATTCATGTCAAGATCCTCAAGGCAAGAGGTCAGACCTTTGCGCACGCGACGCTAGTCGCCGGCCACCTGCCAACCTCACGAAACCGGTTTTGACCTCGGTCTTCTAATTGTGCTCTTATCAGGCACGGCAGCTTGTTTACCCCTGTGTACATTTAGAAGACCATTGTGTTGCAACTGTCACAGTTCTCTTCCCCATGTCTTTTGCTTCTGCGGGGTTGGACATGTTGGTTAAAACTTAAAATGGGAGAGAAAGAAAAAAATTAAAGAGAGGACTGATCTCAGCAACCATTCCATTATGGGAGTTTTCTTTTGCTCGTTATGACCGCTGTTCACTTTAGAAAGAAACATCTTCTCGCTACACAGCGGACATTATGAGCGTATCCAAGCTTGTCAAAATCAAAACCGTTTTGACCTGCATTTGCATATTGAGAATCGCGTCTGTTGCAGTAGGTGAGACGCCACTGGTCTTTACCACATCTGGATTGGTTGCCGGGGATCGACGGACGGTGAGCCAGCGTGAGGTCGATGTTTTCAGTGGTATTCCGTTCGCACAGCCTCCTGTGGGAGATCTTCGCTTCAGGAAACCAATTCCAGCTGCCTCCTGGAACGAAACGTACAACGCCACGAATAAGCCGACGCCGTGCATCCAACTCTACGTGGGCCTCTCTGAAGCAGCTAGTGTCAATTACTCGAATACTTCCGAGGACTGCCTTTATCTGAACATCTGGAGGCCAGCTAGTGTCTGCAACGGATTAACGAAGTGCCGGGCGAGGTTGCCGGTGGTGGTGTTCATTCATGGTGGCGCATTTCAATGGGGAGATTCCTCCCTACCTGCATATGACGGCAGCAACTTCGCGGCCACGTGCAACGCTGTTTTCGTGAGTTTTAACTATCGTCTCGGATTCTTCGGATTTTGTCGCTCGGCACGCCTGAACTTCCCGGTAATGTAGGCCTTTGGGATCAGACGCTTGCGCTGAAGTGGGTGCGTGCCAATATAGGCTACTTCGGAGGTGACTCGGAGCACGTGACACTGTGGGGACACAGCGCTGGAGCTGCGTCCGCAGGATTTCATGCCGTCTCGCCTCATAGTAAAGGCTTGTTTGACAAGCTTATTCTCCAAAGTGGCACCCCTCTGTTTACGATTCTCACGGTGTCTCACAAGCGAGTTGCGAGGTTTTTAGAGATCTCAAGTGCACTTGGATGTTATAACTTCTCACGGGAGTGGATGTCTCAGGTACCCGATATGATAGATTGCCTAAGAAAGATAGACGCGCGTGAGATAGTTGAAACAATTTGCGCGGAAGCTCCACTTAGCCGGGTCTACCCTCCGGGCCACGGAGATGCATTTCTGCCAAACGACCCACTAGTGGAGGATTCGTGGGAAAAACTAAACGTCAAGAGCATTTTCGCCGGACACACCTCAAACGAAGGCACACTAGTTGTGCGCTACCTGCGCCAAGTGGTGCCTCAACTGAATAATGTACAGGACAGCGACTACAGGTTCGCGATGACCCTCGTCCTATCGGGTCTTCTGGACATACCAGTCTCGGCTGGAAGAGAAATTATTAAGGCCTATTTCGGGGACTACGACGTTGCTCACGACGACGAAACTGTGTTTGCAATCATGGCCGAAGCCATCGGAGACGTGGTGTTTAACTGCCCGGCAAACTTGTTGACTTCGAAAGCATCGAAGCAGGGAAGAGGCGCCTACAAGTACGTGTTCGCTCATCGACCTTCGTTCAGCCGTTGGCCAACTGATGTTGGAGTGGGCCATGCCGATGACTTGCCCTTTATGCTAGGGTCTCTAGTCACTGTCAGTGGTGCACAGAATCGAGGTGCTGGTGTGACGGGACAATCAGCTGACGTACCCACCCGCTCAAAGTTCTCACCGCAAGAGCTGAACTTCACAAACGACCTGCTGCTGATGATGTCCTCTTTCTTAAAAACAGGGTGGGTTTCGGAAGGCTTCATGTTTTTTCACATAATATACTGTGGTTAATTTGAGTGTAGCATTACCATTGACATTTATTTAAAACGTCAAGTTGCATCTTGTTTCTTCTTCGAACTATTCCGTAATCGATGTAGATACGTTTACAATACCCGTATGTGATAGCAAAAAAGAAATAATATGCACTTCATAAAAAGAAGTGTTCTAAAAACGTGTAGCATGCCGCTGAAAGTTCGATTATTTTATTACTGGATAAAACAACTCTGTATAAATATTTTGAACGTAAGTGTTATAACTAGAAAAAATATTTCTTTAAAGCGGATGACATGTTTGTGATATACTGTAAACGACTAAATTTTCGCGAGGACCTAATTTCCGCGAATTTCGCGAATCGCCTACAAACGCGAAAAAAACGTCCCACGAACAATTCGGGCAATATGTGAACGCTACGGAAGCTACACTCGATTCGCGAAAATAAGAACCCGCGAATAATTTCAAATTTTCAGCTTTGGCCCGATTCGCGAAAATTGGAGCCCGCGAAAATTAAGTCGTTTACAGCATATAGGTTATGTAGCATTACCTGTGTAGCTTTGCAGTTTTGTTCTATTATTGGGAATGAATATATCGTCTTGAAAATTTTACGTGACATAACAAGCTTGGAGAAAAATAAGGCTGTAAAAATATTTAAGTAATATTTTCTAGTCTGGGGAGTCACCAAGTATCCAAGGGTTACTACATCTTGGATGAGTGCTGCTAAGACATTAAACTTGATTGCTGCATGGTGACGCTTCTTAAGCGCCTAGAGAGTAAAAAACCTGATCGCGGGAGTGAAGTTTGTCAACCTGACATGGCAGATGTCGGAGCCTTTTAAAAACAAAATTAATTATATAAAAAGTGAAAATATTTACCAGATGGTAACGGGATGTTTTGCTTCACCTTGCGCATGGGGGCTTGCATTGAAGCCAATGAGAAAAAGTTTCATGAAGTTCTCGTAAATATGTATATACCAAATCTCATTAGGGCCAAACAAATATCTGATAATGGTAGAACACACACTCCATAGACATATGTTAAATCAACCTTTCTAAATATTTTTTATTTTAAAAGAAGTGTAAATATTGTGGCGAAGAAATGCCACGGGAAACGTGGCATGAGGTGCCCCGCGCGATTCTCGAGCTCGGAGCGCGAGGTGCGGATCGAAGGGATTCTTCTTCGACAAATAGATTCTAAGAGAGCAACCGCCGCGGTTTGTACTTCTTGAGTACTGACATAGGCACCCTCACAATATTGCAACTCTGACTATTTCACGTAATTTGCCTAAAACATATACCTTAATGTTACAAAAACATAAATCCAGCATCTTATATATATTCGCATGAATTTCTGTTTCTGTGTCATTGGACACAACATAAATTTGCACTTTCGGCATTATGTGACGTTGATGTGTACGTCATATAGTGCAGGCTGCATATCAAACAATACACCTAAGTCCTTATTTTGTAGTGTTTTAAAACCCATCCCACATGAACGTTCCAACTTTCCTATGCTGTACAGCGTCCGAGTCCCCTGCCACTGCCATGGGCGTACCAACCAGGGGGGCAAGGGGGCGCTCCCCCCCCTCCAGTTCTCAGAGCGGGGGGGGCAAGGCATGTGTATTGACCCCCTTCCCCCCCCCCCTGAAACAGCCACCGCTGGGCAGGGCGAACAC
Organism: Ixodes ricinus; assembly: GCA_037355805.1. Classification (NCBI taxonomy): domain Eukaryota; kingdom Metazoa; phylum Arthropoda; class Arachnida; order Ixodida; family Ixodidae; genus Ixodes; species Ixodes ricinus. The sequence goes on along the minus strand of JAZHYW010042572.1, from coordinate 169,365 downwards.
TGGCCGGCGGCGCCCAAGGGATACCTAGGGCGCCGCCCCCCGGCCCTGGGGGGTGCCCTAGGTTTGTTTGGTTTGCCCCTGCACTCAAAAGCAAGTTGGTACGCCACTGGCCACTGCTTTTTAGCCATACCACACTATGAAGTGCCGTTCACTCTACCTTTAGCTTAATAATGTATTCAATATGAAGAAAATTAAATATTTCAGACCTTATAAACTGGTTAGTCAGGATTACAAACAATTATATTTTTACTTGCTGCTAGATTTAGGCCGCTATCAAGTGTCTTGCAACTCTATTATTTTTCTTTCTTTAGTCTCCAAAACTGGATCGTGTGCCAATATGTTTCGCTATATGTTTGGAACCACTTTAAATAAGAAGAGTAGTTTTTTATTTCAGAGCAAGGCAGTTCCGGCCGGAGTTATTGGTGTTTTATTTTGACAAGATACATACAATAAATTACTTGGATACCAATATTACTGCTAGATTTATTCGATAGTGTTCAATACTAGAAACAATTCTATGCTAACGTTGATATAATAGGAATGATACACTCTATACAAGTTTCAGTTAAGGTTTGAATCATTTAGTTTCTTCAGCATACATAAATTAAGAAGCAACACATCACAGTGTCACAAGACTAGTGCTACACAAAAATGCGCTGCGTCGTATGTGATAATATGTGCAACAAGAAAATATCAGGTAATGTAACGTCCCTTTCGAATATTTGCTATGTAATTTAATATCGTCATACATCACTATCGACAGTAGACAGGACGAGGAGGTAGGTTTTTGTGCTATTGAGTTATATATCTGAAGGTATCGGATAAACAACGGACGATTCATATATTTAATGCATCAAGGTCCATATACTCATGTTGCGCAAAGTTGAAGCATGGACTACTACAGATACGATTTATGGAATAAATCAGGTGAATAAATAATGCCATAAAAGCTCGCTTAAACAAACACGATCTTTGCTGGAGCACCAGCATGTGAAGCGTCACGCTTAATGTCGCAGAACGAATTGCCTTTACGCGTGCAAAAATTATTCGCGCCTCGTCATTACTGCCGACTTGCGTAGATGGTTATGATTGAGCATACATGTCTGGGTTGTGCAGGAAAAATGTGAGCGTTAAAGTGAATTCAATAAAAAAATAAGTCAGTCGTGCTTTCACTAAGGTAATATCATGCAGATAAATCTGCGCGAAGAGTAGCACCGTTTTTTTAACGCTACGCAAATAAAAAAAGTATTTGTTGAATCGAAAGTAATAATTTCAATTGACCCGTGCAAAAGCTGAAATATTCATTTGTAATTGTTATATTGTAGGTATATTTAATTGTAAAACCAAATTCGGCACGAGACGTTACACAAATACACAGATGCTGAGTTCATATGTAAATAGGTTACGCCATTATTATTTTAAAAATTAATAAACTACTACCTGTTTGTTTATTTCGTGCCTACTTTTGTGATATGACATAGTCTGGCGCCAATGGCTTTGTACATTACAACGTTATATTTAACATTTTTATTAACTTTTAAGATTTAGTGACTCCCAGACGCTTCGTAAGAGATCTGCATTCTTAAGATGCCGGTATTTCGCTTTCGTTAAGAGTAATTATCATACGCATATTGCCCGGTGACAAATTGCTCGTTAATCAGGAGAATGTTTGCTGCACTCACAATCTCGTTAATCTAACTTCCTCGTGCTGCCTTTGAATCTGCATTTTAGATTCCCTAGTCATGCGGAGAATTATATTGCCTCTATCTGCCCTCCTATATTGTACGCGACCAAGATTCACGGTCACTCGCTGAGTGTCATTGCAGACCCACTAGGGCCTGGCAAGGTAAAGGAGAAATCTGCGGCCGCGAGTCCCTCGAAGAGTATGCACATGATTCTCCAAGCTTTGATGGTGACAGGCGCAACCTCAGTGTTTTATCTCGACCGAGTGTCTTCAAGCGAGCAGCCAGTTGTGCGAATACACTCAGGCATTGTGGAAGGAAGAACACAGAGTGTAGACGGTAGAGACGTGGATGTATTTTACGGAATTCCATATGCCAAGCCACCAGTGGGCGATCTTCGGTTTGCGAAACCCCAGCCTACGGAACCTTGGAATGCAACATTCGTTGCCACGAAAGTGCCTACGCCGTGCCTGCAGCTGGACTTCCGTTTTTCGAGCGATATGGTTCTAAATTATTCTAACTCGTCCGAGGACTGCCTGTTTCTGAACATCTGGAGGCCCTCGCGAGACTGCGGGCAGGTCGGATCGTGCCAAGTCAAGCTTCCCGTTGTGATATTTTTGTACGGCGGTGGTTTCCAGTTCGGGGACTCGGGCCTCCGGGTGTATGACGGCAGAAAGTTCGCCGCGTCGACGGACGTCGTTTTCGTTACCTTAAACTACCGCCTTAACATTTTCGGCTTCCTGTCTGCGGATTCACCCGCTTTGCCCGGGAACATGGGTCTTTGGGATCAGCTCATGGCATTCAAGTGGGTCAAGAAGAACATCGGTTATTTTGGAGGAAATCCGGACGACATCACGCTCAGTGGTCAGAGTGCCGGGGCTATTGCGGCGGGGCTGCATTCCATTTCTCCCCTGAGCAAAGGACTTTTCAACAGGCTCATCATCGCGAGTGGAACTCCCCTCACGATGATTTTGATGTTGTCGTTCAAAGGAATCGGAAAATTTGTGGATATCTCCGTTGCATTGGGTTGCTACGATGTCCGAAAAGACCTACCTGCTCAGATTGAAGAAATACTCGTCTGTTTAAAGAAAACTGACGCAGCTGTGATTAGGTCGACTCTGAGCAAACTAAATCCGGCAAGAAGAACATTCGTTCCCAGGTATGGCGACGAGATTCTTCCATACGATCCTCTCGAAGATGGCGATTGGAACATTAACGTGAAAGACATTCTTATTGGGACTGTTCAGGACGAGGGAACTTTTATGGTCCATGCACTTCGAAAAACGATTCCATATTTCTTAGAGCTTCTGAACTCCGACCACTCGCTCGGTATCTCTCTTGGGCTGAAGGTTATGCTCGATATTCCGATCGCATCTGGGAAAGAAATTGTTAAGATTTACTTCAAGGGCTACAGCAATAACCCTGACAACGAAACGCTAGTGAAAATCTTGTCGGAAATCATCGGCGATGCTGGCTTCGTGTGCCCCACCAACTTGTTTGCCGAGAAGGCTGCTCAACAAAGCGTCAATACGTACCGATACGTGATCGCGTATAGGGCATCCTACAGTGTATGGCCGAAATGGATCGGCGTCGGACACGGCTCTGAAATACCTATGTTGTTGGGATCTCTGCCCATATTCGTCAACGAGCCTCGATTTAATGCACCCCGCGAGGATCGAGAGCTTATTTTGCAGAAAATGCGATATTCTGAAGACGATATGACCTTTATGAATCAACTTCTTGGGACTTTGTACTCATTCGTTCACGAAGGGTTCGTATTTTTACATTTTCACTGCTCAGAATAGACGCCATTCTGGGAACATCTGAATAATACGAAAAATAATAATAATGATACAAAGACGCGATGTACTAAGAAAATGTTAGTCGACAGCTTAAAAAACAGAGGACGTGGAGAGCACAGAACATCTTTTTACCGCCCCTCAGCCAAGAGGATAGCGGAATAAGACGTTATGAACGCATAACAAAAAATCCCAAAGCAGGAATTGTGAACATTATAAGGCACGCCCGATGTTTCTTAAGCTTTCTGTCACTATAGCTTGACATCCAATTTATGCGAAGTGATCTAGGTATAACAAAGCCGCATTGCTTAGACATCTTTGCTTCATTACTATAATAGCATTGAGTCTAGGCTTTGAATGCACGGCGAAATTCGGGAAGAGAGACGAATAGAATACGTCTCGTTAACACGCCTAAGCCGGTAGAATCGGAGAGGCTCATGACATGTTGATTTCCACATACGTCCGTCGATTATGTGATGCGTAATATATCCGATCTGAGTGGGACGGATGACCAAACTGCCGCTCAGAAGGACACCACCATTTTTTCCGACGTCTGGATGTAATGAATTTGACAAGGCGAATGGAGGTTTTATACGTATGAAAGGCGCGAAACAAGAAAACAAAATGAATGCGCGCTTACTATAGAGAAAGATGAATCCGTACGAGCAGCGTTGGGTGTCTTCGGCTTTATCAAATATTCCGAATAAACAAAGCTTCCTTCTCCATGTGGATATAAATAGGTTAAGATTAAATAATACACGTTTATCTGGTGGGTTAAGGAGAAGGTGGTGAAACAGCTGTGACGAGTCACACAGCTCACTTAGAAGTTCTAAGCATTCTGGTTCAAGCGATAAGACGCTAGGTTGTGCAACGTAACAATAAATATGTTTAGTAATTACAAAAAGAGCCAGATAATGTACTGCGAGGCATAGAAACAACCTAAATCACATATAAAAAGGCCATCCAATAAAAGAAAAAAACCGAAAGGCGACTAATCTTACTGTTTTGATAGAAATATTCGTTTCGTTTTAATTTGTAAAAGACGCATTCCCTACGCGTATTCCAGGGAACCGACGAATTGATGTTTCGCGTGTATATTATACCATAAAACTTACTTTCTACCTACTTCCATGCAGACCAGTCGAAGCGCAACGGAAGATCCAAGCTGTGATTTTCGGAGGGAGTTTGACGAACGACATGCACATAAAATGTTAACTTGAAAGGTCATCAGCGCAAAATACACGAAGGACAAGAACGAGTTGTCCTTTCTGTTCCTTGGAGGAATAAACTTCAGTTGCCAGACAGCGTTGTGTTTGTTCACTTCTCGTTCTTGTCTTTCGTGTATTTTGCGTTCTTTTCTAGTTTTCATAATTCACCAACTAGCCCAACTTCATGCCCTGTTGAAAAGTCATCCGGTATATCACACTGAGTACGTAATCTGCGATGCTTAAAATAACATCGACAACCTTAATTTTTAAAAAAATAAGATTTTGCTTTGCAATGGTATGGCAAAAAAAAACGCTAAGCTTCCCCGTAGATGGGGGTTATTGGTTTTCCGAACGAGTTGCGGGCCGTTAGACGCGTGGGCCATTTGTCAGAATATACTTAAATCACTTTTCATGGCATATTTCGGGACCCTAAAACGCTGGAGAGATTCGAGGCTTTCCTTAACTAACCGCAACAAGCCTACAACGTATGAACCATTGAACTGCGATAAATGGGAATATCGGAAAGTTGCGTGTCACGAAGCTCCCGCTAGCACGCCACTAGTACATTAGTGCTAACATAATCTCGGATAATTCCTCACTCCATCGCTACACCGGCGGCGAAACTGGCAAAAGCGAAGAGATCAGAGGCTTGCCGGTATGCCGCAAAAATGCATAGTGCTAGAAGCTGATGCGTCTACAATCAGCGTCATAAGGATTGTTATTTTCGTGTTGTGTCCAGGAAACCAACGATTCCACTGTCAGATGCTGAGTGGCCCAAGTACACTGCCGAGAACCCCGAATTCATCTATCTTCAGCCCAACAACTACACCCGGGGATTTGGTCCAAAGAAGGATCGCTGCGAATATTGGCGGCCCTATCTCCTGAAAAAGTAAGTAGCCCAAGTTTTTTGTTTTTTCGTCGATTGTTACGAATCAGGAATAGTAGCTCTGTTGAGAAAAAGCCCTCGTTGCAGGTAAAATGAAAGTAAAAATAGCTGTTAGAATCAAACTGAGTAATTGATTCCATAGGCATACTAAGATTTCTGAACCCTGGCTCACATCGATTATGTAGCAGTTCCGGGAGCCTCGCTATAATATGGTTTCTAAATATTCACAGTGCCACTTCAGCGTAACAATGAACACGTTTACCATTACAGGGCCCGTGTAACGGCCCATATGCACATTCATGTTTTATAACTCGTCTGAAGCCGCGTTTACATGAATGCGACTTCAGCGCATCGACTCCACTCGTCCTTCGAATGAAGCCGACGCGGCAACGTTTACATGAATGCGCACCAAGCCCTATGCGAAGGTGGCGTCACGCCGTGTCAAAGCTCACCGACCGCACCACGTGACCATATTTTCCGGTGCATCTGCACGGAAAGGCCTTTCGACGCTTTCGGAGAGCGTAAAGATCGTGCTCGCTCTCTTCGATGCTGTGCGAGAAGTTACGAGACGGAAGAAACATCAAAACCCAAGCGTTTTGGGCTCCGGGTCGGACCGCTGGGCCACTCTGGATCAGAGGCGACATGCGTGCGCACGGCCTGGCGAGCGAGATCGTTTTCAACCGCTCTGTGGACGCCACCGCACTTCGCCTCGCCAAACCTTGCCAACCGCGACCGGACCCCGAGGCCGAAAGGCTCCGGCGCAGCCAGGAACGGCACCGAGGTAGGAGCTGCTCGTTCTGCGCTACCATGCAGTGCTCAGAGCTCTCGGCGTCATTCGCGCTTGCGCCGAAGCCTCTCAGGATCTCCCTCGGACGCGCAAGTCGTATTTCGCAAGGCTTGGACGGGGGCCGCCCTCTCCGAGCAGCTCAGTGATATTCCGCTCATTTAGTTTGGCAATGAAAGCTCTCGTTTTTCTCGGGAGAAAACTGGGGGCGACCACACGGTACCTCTATCCGCCGCGGCCGACAAGGTTGGCCGCCCTCATGTTCTCAGCTGTTCACTCGCTCCTGCAGCGAGCGCCTTCCCATAATCATCCCTGTTCCAAAATGCGATGCGACCTCCGTTTACATGGGTTGAATGAATGCGTATTCGCCGTCTCGATCCAGATCTGTCTAGCGACTTGAATGCGATGCGCTTCATTAGCTCATTATGCCGTTTACACGACCAGATTGAATGCGACAACTGGATTCGATGCGACTAAGTCGCATTCATGTAAACGCGACTTGAGTGTAAAATGGCGTCCTTGCGGCCAGAAGCGGTTGCTTGCGGTGCGATGGGCGCCGGCGCGCAGCGCCACGCAACGCTCCGCAAGGTGGTAGAGAGCGGCTCAACTTTGAACGCGGCAGTAGTTGTGGGAGAGCATTGCGATTGACCAATCAGAACCCTAGAAAGGAGAGGAGGTTCTCGTGTTCGCTCGCGCCACTCGGCGATACGTATCCGGTTCTCCGTTGCGGAACCTGGTTTTCGTTTCGGGGAGCGGTGGGGAATGCGCGAGCAAGTTTTCCACAGGCTGGGATGGTTCAAGCCGGACAAAATGTCGGAGAAGCCAGCGGGATTGTCCGAAGATCAACCACTTCGATGCCGTCGCCGGGCGCCACCATGTTCCTGTAAATTTAGCGACGAAAGTCAGAAGCCCAGATCCTTTGGGTAATAAAAAACACGCCGAATACTTTAAAACTACCGATGTTGTAGCGTAAATATTCGCCCTTTAAAGCTATAAAGTGGGAGAACAAAACAAGCTTGAAGTCGTAGCTCGAAAGTGGGCACGCTTCCGCGTTCTGGGTCATAACAATCGCGAGCTTCAGTTGTATCGATTATATTTCTTTTTTCCAAGTGCTTGGGTTTACCTATATAAGTTCTTGAGTGTACTTGGGTTTACCGTTAGGGGAAGTGTTAAAGAGACATGAGAATGCCACAGAACTAACTTATCTTCAACTCCTCTCTTTCTCTGCCACTCACTTTCGGTTGTTTGTAGTTGCTGTGTTCCCACATTCGCCTTTATTATTCGTGACAGAAAAACAACAACGACGACGACGACACCTACAGTGAAAACGCCACCTGGCCACAGACCTTCGGACCCCAGGAAGACGTCTTCGAAAGAAAAAACACTGGAAGGAAATGACATTTCGAGATCTTCTATGCCAGAACCGTCAGCAGTTATGTACGGTGTACTCCTTCTCGCTGCATTGCGAGCTTTGATCTAAAGGAAAATAACAATAAATAAGTGTATTCTTCGATCTACTATATATGTATATATATATATCAAGGAATGCAATATCGACGCATACAAGCAGTTTGGAAAAACTTTATGTCGCGCGAGCATTCATGCCAAATAATACTTTTCTGAGAATTTTTTTGTTATGGCTTTGTGATTTGTAACGCACAAGACCTGTTTAGAAATACAGCACAATGACGGATAATCAAGGATGGACATTGAACGAGCAGCTAAGTCCTTTGCGAATTCGAGCTGAACACTTTGAAGTTGACCAAATTGTAATATCTTCTGTAGGAATTAAAGGGTAGGAGCCTCTCCTGCATCTATAGAACTACGTTTCGGATAGATTTGTAGTTCGAACTACGTTTAAATGTGACATCCTCATAACTGGGCTGCCACAATTATCCTCCATCTTCCGCTCGTTCCTCTCGCCTCAAAACTTTATAGCAGGCAAAGAAGACTTGGTCCCACAGCGGCCACCTGCAGTAAACAACATGCGTTTTTATTTTAAAGCAAATGTTGAAGTCAATGTAAAGAAGGTACAATCTCAAAATGTGGTACATATTTACATCGATGTTAAATAACATGAGACTGGGGTAAGGAAACCGAAAACATGTAAATGTGGAAGGGACAGGTAAATAATATAAACAGACGTCTCATGAGAGGTTTGTCTGTCTTCCTTTATCAGTCGATTTTATATTTGAATGCTTTAAAAAAATTTACCCCCCGGGTCCCAGGTTGTTTAACAATGTAGCAAACTTACACCACCTCACCTGCAGTCTTAATGTATTTTTTAACGTAATATATTATTCTGCGCTGCGCCTAAAAATAAAAACAGGCGTTGCAACAAAAACTTTACGCTTAAAAATCGTGTTTCGACGATGTTTTGTGCTCTCGTTTTTTTAATCTCAATAAAACTGGTGTCATCATTTCCACCGAGTGGCTCGCGACTCAGTAAGCTCTGGGTAATCAGAAACAGTAAAGAAAGGGTGCTATAAAATAATAGTTTGTTACCGGTTTCTAAAGAAGTAAAAAGTTTCAAAGATACTACGCTCCAGTCCACATGCGTCTGCCTCACTAGCAGTGTGCACTAAAATTTGACAAGGTGGGATACGTATATGATCCCGAAAACACAATCTACGCTATGACAGAGCATATACATTAAATGCCATGCCCACTGTGTTGTGTAGTCGAGATTTCAAGAGAAACTGGTCGTCGGTCGCTGGGCGCTCACAGCGAATAAATGGGCTCGCTTATGCATGCACTCGCTAGAGGGACCAAGAATCTAAAGAAAGAGCTTTAGTCATACTATATGAAATAAGAATTCGCAAAATATTTCTATGAAGGAACGTTTTATTGACCGATAAAGTCGCGTGCATTTTTTCAAATAAAACATTTCAGTGTTTCTGTTTGTTTTTTTACTATATACTCTGTATTATACGACTTTCAGGCTGAGGTTCTGCGAATGCCTTCCGAATTTGTAGGAACCTGAAACGTCTCCAAAATAATTGTTTTTTACTGCTTTTAGCGCATGACAATTTAAAAGCAGCAGTGGATCCTATAATTGTGCTTTGAATGCTTATTCAGGCAGCTGCACAAATCGAATGTGAAGACTGCCTGCAATTCTCAAATATACACCTCCTAGGCAAAACTAAACTGGCAAAAGTTGACCTGAATCCTTCAGAGGTACTAGAGAAAAAACAACATATAAACAACAAACCGCTTGCACCTACGAAGATCATCGGTGAATCGGTTCAATCGAGAGGCCGGGGATTTTAGAGGTACCCTTGCAACCTCGCACTCCTGGCTCACACTGACCCCAGATTACTTCAGTTGACTATTACACTAGTCCTGATTGTACAACCGCCAGAATATATTACCTTTAAATCTTATGCTGATATTTGTTACGTAGCGTAAACTTACGTTGCTCCTAACAACTCCCTACCATTTGTATTTCAATTGGCCCAGAATTCCGTATTTTGAAGTTTGTGTACCTCTTTAACAAAACAAAATGAATCCCGTTAAATAATTTAAAAAATCAAAAGCAAAAAAAAAGAAACAGAAGCATTACATGTTTTCCATGATTCTATGCTTTAGTGCTAAGATTTTGTAGCGCACACGGCTCTAATCATTGTGCAGCTTCAAAGCTGTAAATGTACTTTTTGACTTACCATCAAAATTCTTTTTATGATTAATGAATTTGTTAATTTGAGGTAAGTACTCGCAAATAATGGTTGCTAGACACTTCTTTTGTTACGCCACTTACCTCCGCTTGCACTTTTTCAGTCCACATTTTATTTTCTTTAGGGAGATTTCGGTAACGCCAACATGACGAAATAATCAAACTCGGTAGAAATCAAAGCAAACTTGGCCACCATACATTTTGTTTTTAAAGTTGGTACCGAGAATGGAACAGTACGATTATAACACAACGTCCTTTTGCTTCAGGTTATAATAGTTAGTCACATCTTATACTCTTTATGAACTGGAAATTAGAGAACGGCTCGGCTGTCACTTGAAAAACATAAACAAGATGGAATCGTTGAGTGTCGTCCAACTTGTCGAGGTGTGGCAAAACAAAAGTTAATATAACTACCTGAAGCAAATGTGTTACTCTTGACTAGATATAGCCAGCAGCGTGATCCCATACCCGCACCTTGGCAACTTCCCGGGAGAATGAAGCCATCAGCATAATGATAAGAAGTGATTCGTCGGGCGCTTCTAAGAGTGGATACGAGTATGTTTCTGTCTTTTCAGTTCATATCTACGCTTGCGTTCGCCCTGCTTTTGAATCGAGATGTTATCTTTGCGTCGGACCAGAGAATCTACAACAAATTGAATAAAGTCTTAAAAGAAGTCCTTTTGAGTTTATATGATATTGTAACTATAATTGTAGTGGTATGTTTCCGGCCAGAGAAAATTCCACCTTATATGTATATCTCAAACTGAAGTCATCGCGGACACACAGGAATTATACAAGAAAGTGAGACCTCTTTTTGTTTTATTCGAGTATGCCAGTAGCAAAACTAACGACAAATGATTAGTTTTTAACTTATACATTAAAAACCGCATCTATTCGTTTCTCGTTCCGGCTTTCCGCTACCCTCACCACTAACTACTACTACTACTACTACTCGTTACTCTCAACTCAAGTGTTCATCCAGTTCTAGCAAACACAAGAAAGAAAAAAACGACATATATGATGCGATGCTCTCATAACAAAAATAGTGTAAAATCAGTGTCAACTTTGCATTTCAAACCCATTGATTCCGTCTTCCAGGTGAATTACATTGAGATCTCTAGAAAACATACAGACTTGTATACAACCATTTTACAGTGTTTACCTAGCCTAGGCAACGTATGTACATTGTGCTCATGAAGTATAAGGTATGTGAAATAAATCGAAGAGTCAGAGCTTTCATTCTGTTCTGGCGACGATAACAGTAACGCAAAACGATTAGAAATATAAAACCACCACACTTTTGCTTTATCTACGAATTTTTCACCGGTCGCCGTGCCAGCTTTGTGAGCTCGAAGAATGCTAGTCCTGTCCGAGAGTCAGGCGACTGATATCCATTTCTCGAGAATATAGTATATTAAAACACCATGAAGTAGGAAAACAAACTACCTCCATTTCCTAAATAAGCCTGGGTTTTGAAAATCAGCTTGTAGAGTGTCTTTATGAAATGTAGATCTAGATGATTTAATCTCAAATGTACAAGCAAAACTGATGATTTTGTTTATACATTTTGAGAAAAGTATTTATGTCGTAAAGAACTTTCTACTTAGAGGAAAGGTGGAAGCCGCGGGTTAAGAAATTTTTTGTTCTCGAGTCATGGAGTGGAGAAGCGGCCGCAGTAAAAATGAGCCTTTCTCCCGACTGTCGCACGTTGTCGCATATTTCACTCACTCTCCACCCGTGGCTTTTGCGTCTACGTTATTTTTATTTTTGTCTATACCTCCCTGGACACTATGAAGAGGTCATAATGTAATGAGACGTTTCACGTTTTTATAAATAAATCGCCAAACTCACCTTCCAAGGTTGACGTTTTATGAACTTTGACAGATTGCTATCTCCGACCTGCTTAAGATATGTTTATAATTTTGATGTCCATGAAAAGCCCGAAAACAGCTCTTTATAAACATACGAACATAATTCAATTATGCCCGTCATCTCCACCGGTATCATTACTTAGATATCGTAAAAATTGAGTAAGTTACAAGATTGAAATTCATTTTCTCAAAAGCCCCATTTTTATTGTTTTATATTTTTTCGTCCTCGTAGAGAAGACGGTTTTTTTTTAATCAAGAATCAAAGCTTACAAATGAAATATGTTGTTTTTCTAGGCCTTCATTTAAGCCACAATATCGTGCATTATGTGTTCGCATTTAGCTAGTGAAGGAGGCACCCCTACAAGCTTGGGCGTCTCTGTAATCTTCACAATATATCGGTATATCTCTCGGGCGATATATCCACACCCTGCCAGTGGATTTACTCTAAGGCGAAAAGAAAGGGACCGAAACGGTATAAGTGAAATAACAGCTGCTTTACGTAGCGAAACCAAACTCACAATTTGAGTTTTGTTGTGCCATCATGAGCCACCGTTGTCAATTCATAACAAAGAGTATGCGAGTATGTATGAAAGATAGAGAAAGATATACTTTATTCCTTAAAGCCTTTTGTTCAAGGCATTGTCATTTCTCGGTCCTTTTCACGAGGACCGAGATACATACCAATATATTTTAAAAATCACACAGACTCCCAAGCTTGAGGGTTGCCTGTATTTCTAGCTAAACGCGAACACACAATTCGCGATTTCGAAGCCAAACAAACAAAACAAAAAAACACAGCTTAAAAAAAATAAGTGCCTAAATGGGATACGTAATTTATACAATAAATTTACGCGAAAAGTGAAAATATTTAGCGCCATCTTTACGCCGCGATGCGCAATGTAGGTGGAGGTCGCGATCCGCTCTAGGTCCCGCCCATAGATCGGCGGCCTCGCCCATTACTACTGGATTGGCTTGGCTACACGGCCGAACCTATCGGAAGCCTAATGCCACAACTGTCGCAATATCCGGTACGTCTAAGCTGCCGTTTGATACCGCCTGCCAGTCGGGCAGGCAGACACACGCAGCGTACGACATCGTCTGCTATTAGAATACACTCTACTACCACCTTAAACACCCGTGAAGTGCGTCAATGAATGCAGCGCGTTAGCGTCTGCCATTGCCTGCGTGTGCCTGCTATGTGACGAGAAACCGAGAGAGAGAGAGAGAGAGGAGAGCGAGAGCGCACGGGGACGCCGCAACTACGGTTTCTGGAGGCACCTCCGACTGGCGGGTTTAGCGTCTTACTCCGCTCATGCGTCCCAAAGGGTCTCGAAGTGGCTACAATTTACGTCACAGGAACCGCAACGTCTTGCTGTCGGGTGTCAGGATCCTGGTGGTTGGCCATAAAAGTTCCGGCAAAAAGCCCAAGAAAAATACGAGTATTGTTGTCGACGCAGCGTCCCTACTCTTAATTGGCTGCCGAAACTTGCGCGTCCTTTCAAGCTGGAGAGCGAACTGGAGCGAATAGTCGTCTGCCACATCGAGCACCACTTCTACGCCACCGCCACAATCGCAATCGGCGAATACATGAAACTTTTTTTTTAACGTCATCGGGGAGGAAATCGAGAAAACACTTTCTTGAACGCAGTAAACACACAGTCGGAGACGCGCTTCAGGCACCGTATAGTCAGAAAGGTGAGCTCTGGTTGGAATGATTGTCTCTACTGGCACTTCGAACGCTTTCGATTATCAAATGCCGGCATCCAGCGTTCCGTGTTCGCGTTCGAACGCGTTCGAAGAATGAGTAGAGACCAAGGCAACGAGCTTTCTACGTCTACCCACTCATCATTCCAGTCAGTGCCCGACGTTCTGACGTCCTTGAGCGATCTCGTCCCCTCCTCTCTCAGTACGCTTTGCGCATTCCGCCGCTTTGTACCGCCGTCTGAGATGCCCCTGAGACGCGACCAGGAAAGCGGCACTCTAGAACGTTTTATCATACGCGAGCCACGGAACTTAACAAGCGTGTGTCAGTGTCTGTCGATGTGCGCTAAAAAACCGACCGAACGAACTGAAAAAAAAAGAAAAAAAAATATATATGCAGTCTTTTTAGATTTTTGTCACTGGGTTTCTTTTTTGTATGGCGTCCATGAGACGGTGGGTGCATGAGCGTCTTAACGCGCAATGAAAACGCGACCTAGATATATTCGCTTCGGCAGGCCAAGGGCGCTGCATAGATGGAGAGCTATGTGCCTTCCGAAGCGAAATGACGGAAACACACGTGGACAGATGCAAGGCGAACTTCCGATTTCCTCCAGCCAAATGGCTCGCAAATTTTTACCTAGGTAGGTATCCTCTCGGTTTTAAAACCATGGTCGTAAACACGACGGTTGCACAATTCACAAGGCAGCGCTGCTGCTTTTGCACGAACCAGGATATTTATTTAGCATCAACACGCGCAAACGAACAAATCAAGCCAGATGAAGCAAAACAGTTGGTGCGTGATGCTAGGCCTATAGGCCAGTGCCGCCACGAAAACAAGCACCCGCTCAGCGCTTTCGAAGGCGCATACTTGCGACAGTTGTTTGCTGCAAACTACGTGAGTTGAAAGAAATCTTCCTCGAAGCACATCGATAAACGAAAACCTACTCGTGCTCATAAAAATTAACGAGCTCAATGAGCTACGCTCGTTGAGCACACCGCAAACGCCGACATGGTCTATTTTAGTCATTTTGTCACTTTTTGTTTGTGCTATTTCTTGACTTTCCGGCCAAACTAGGTGGTGTTGTTTTGGTCCCCGATCACGACCTAGCATGGTGAAGACATTCCAGACGCTGCAGTGGCGACTTTAGTTTTGTGTAGCCGGCAATATATCAATATTTGGCTAACCGACCTGCGGCGTAAAGTGCGAAGAGCACTGTGCCTACAATGACATAAAATACCCAATAGCGCAAGTTTACAAGAACCTTCATTGTAACCCCAAAGCGACGTTAAAATAGCTTAAAGTGTCACTCTTAAGGCTTAGCAAATCGTTTTCGCATAAAATTACGGGACCATTCCTATTTCGAGTTTCTGTCCACGCGTCGCGTACAGAATGTTATTGGAGGGCACAAGAGCAGGGCCTTCTGCTCCTTTTTTTGCGACGCAGCAGTGGGCCAGATGTGCTGCATCACTTTTCAGAATAAAAGTTCCAGGCCTTAGAGGCGACTATCTGAACCAAGTTCAGTTGCATGTTCAGTTGTTTTAAGTTCTGTGGATCTGCGGTTGTGCAAGGAGGCTTGATGCTTGAGTGGTCTCCACACGCCGCGACACGGACCGGTCACTCCCCGCATGATGTCAAAGCACATATGGCTCACCACCTCGAAGCCGAGAAAAAGGAACGGAATGCTGTAGGTTTTGTCAAGGACAGTCGGACATGTCACTTATGGATGAAAGCTCAAAACAAGAACGGGATTCTCAATGCTTTATTAGTAGATAGCTAGGCACTGAGAGTAATGTTGTAACCCGCGTTAACGGCGCTTTTCGGTAACATTAAACGCTGTGTGAACTTTGGAACTTGCGTTACTAGATTTTTCTTGCACTTGTATGTACTTTCCCCACGGTCTATGCAAGCTTTCCCTTTACAAAAAAAATACATAAAAACAAATATTACTAGGTTTAGAGAAGCCGACCTTTTTACAGGCGTGCGAAGAGCAAGATTAAAAAAAGGCTGAAATTTTGTGCTAGGGCTGTCGGCATGTCAAAAATATTTTGTTTCATCCAATTACTTTGTCATTCTGCATAAACCTTTCGGAGGGAAGTGTTTCACATAAAAGAATTTAGGAAATTCCTTTATTTGTGATTTCATATTTTTAAGTTAATAAATTCTACAAGTGTAGAAAACCATCATATATTAAACATAGCATTACGTCTAAACATCAGCCTTACTTAATTTAATTGTGTGTTAAATTGAAGCCAACGAATACTTTCACAAGGAATCAAGAATTAATTTATGAAAGGTTTACGAATGGCGACGACCAAGTATCGAGTCTTAACATATTATTTGAAACATTTCGTCTTTTCATTTGTACCAACTTATATGACCAAACCATATATTACATATGATTTTTATTGTATGGTTTAGACCATACCAGGAGCTCTTCATTCGAAAATAACAATTATATCTAAGAATGGCCTTTTGAAAGAATTGATGCTGAAATTTGTACTTTTAGTGTTTCCTCTTGTATTCAAAGGCGTTTTTAGCCAAGATAACTTTATCAGATTATAACAATATTGTGCCTTTGTTGAATACATATTTGTTCGAGCTTTCATTTGAGATAAACTATGTCATAACGTAAATTGTTGCAAAAGTTATCGTCATTCAAACTTGATAAATTACCACCAAAAAAGCCAGGTTCCGGATTTAAAACAATTTTGTATGAACATTAACATTAAAAACGAGCGTGTTGGTAAATATACTTAAACTACCGGAAAGAATGAACACGAAAACGGGACGAAAACTGACGCATGCAACTCTTTCAACTCTCAGCGACATTTATTTCAGCTGCGTTCAAACGACGGCCTTTCAGCAGGTTAAGGGGAAGGAGCAGAAACGGAAAAGGGGGGCGGGGGAGGGGTGGGGTGGGTTGAAAGGGGCCATAAGGCCATGCAAAATATTTGTTTTGTTGTGCAGAAGGTATCTGAGCCTGGAGAGGCTCCGAAATACGCGACCTGTGACAATCTCCCAAACCTCAAAATGTGTCTATGGTCCTTCAGACATCAAAAGCTCGAAAAAGAAATTATACCAAAGCGGCTTTTAGTTTCGTCCTAGTGAAAAATTTGCCCAGCACATAATTTTTACAAAATTGTTTGGACATGACCGCTTTTTCCTGCACGATTTGAAATGAAATCCCTCAAAAAGAACTTAAAGGGGCACTGACAAGTCAAAATACTTTTTTTATTATCCGAAGCCACTTAAAACGATGCCTGGACATTACTTTCAAAATTCGAAACTTGGGAACTCAGTGTTTGTGAAGTATAAAAAAGATTTCCAGAAGGCGATTCTAAAGTTCCCGCGCGATCCGCAACAGTGCAGTGACGCCAAAGATTAAGACGTCATTTAACTCGAGTTTCTTTCACGCCTCCGAAACGCCCCTATCCGAAGTGTATTGTTCGCCCGCGTCCCACTATCAACCACTCTTCTCCTGCGCGCCGCCTATCGCTGTGAGCAGACGACGCTTCACTTTAAAGTTTGAAGTTCTTTTAGGGCCCTTTCAGCGACCTCGAATCATTTGAAACGGTGTAACGTCGAAGAAAACGCGCAGTGAACTTTTGTGAGCGACGTGAGGGTTGCTTCTGGCCCGTCGCGCCGGTTCTGCGTGTGAAATGCTGCCCCGTCGGAGTGAAAACCGAAACTATGATACACAGACACCAAACCCAGTTGTTTTGACTATTTGACTATTTCCTTTTCGAAGTCTGAGAGGTCGTTGGACAGCCAAAAAAGAACTTCGTCCGATCCCCAACTCACCGATCATCCTCAGTCAGGCACGTAGCCAGGATGTTGTTTCGGGGGTGGGGGGGGGGGGGGGGCCTGCCCATGACAAAATGCTGTATGAGGGCGAGGAGGAGAGGAGGGCCCAGCAAAATGGAAGATCTCGGGGGTGGGCTTTCCCCTGGGGACAGGCACGTAGCCAGGGCTTTCCCCCTGGCTACGTGCCTGTCCTCAGTGCTACATGGGCCGAGCGCCGCCATGTTTCTCGAGGGAGGATAGAAAACCAGGAGGCGACATCACTCCGGACTCCGATTTTCGGTATTTCTACAAAAAAAGAAGGGCCGTAGTGCGTTCCCAATTTCGTTAAAAAACATGTTTTACGAATGCCGTTAATAAATATTATAGAAATGTCAACTACAGAGCTTCTACATTTCATAATCGATTACGTCACAAATAAAAGATAAAGCAAGGAGGTGTGAGGAGGGAGAGAAAAATTACACCATCTTCCCGAGGGGAACCATGGGGTGATGCGGAGCATCGCGGATCGTAATTAATTTATTCCCGTCTTGACTGATTTCTTTTGGCCGGCCGGATTTGGGCTGCGGCGGACGCGAGCGTCCGAGAAACGCTAGCAGACGACAGCCGCAGAGTTGCGGGGAAAGCCCACCCCACTGGAAAGCCCTGGCGTGGCGCTGCGACCCGCGCGCCCAAAACTATCCTCCTTTCACTCCTCCGGGGGAACGCGCGCAGCGCGCTACCGCTGCTTATATTCACACTTGAAGGAGAGGAGACTAGAGGAGGAGAGTTGCGCATGCGCGCGCGGTGTGAGTAGAAGCGAACGCACGCGAAGTGCACGCAGCTGGTAGAGAGAGAGCGGAGAGAGTAACGCGCAGCTGTTGGAGAAAGAGAAGGAGGAGAGTTGCGCATGCGTAGTGTGAGTGCGGACGACGCTGACGCCGACGCCGCGGGACATACACCCGAGCAAGAGATGCTCCGCATATAAAACCCCAAAAATAAGAAGGCACGCGCGCGCGTGGGAAAATTGCTTATCGCGTTGTGATATATATATATATTTTTTGCCGTCTTTGGCTACAGTTTGCATTATTTTTAGACGCTAGGAAAAATAAATACGTCCCTTGGGGTGTCAGTGCCCCTTTAAGCAG
Source organism: Ixodes ricinus (assembly GCA_037355805.1). Lineage (NCBI taxonomy): Eukaryota > Metazoa > Arthropoda > Arachnida > Ixodida > Ixodidae > Ixodes > Ixodes ricinus. The sequence continues at coordinate 150,832 of JAZHYW010042572.1, read as the reverse complement.
TCGCAGGTTGCTTGCTGCCTATCAAAGTTAAAAAAAGATATCGACCTTGGAGGTGAGTTCCACCATTTCCTTAAAAAAACATAAAGTGCCAATAATATTTAGACCTCTTTATAGTTTCCACAAAGTAAGAAACTAAAATGAAAATAACGTAGAGCAAAAACCTCGGAAGGAGAGAGAGACAAAGAAGTGGGAAATAAAGGCTGATTTCCACCACGGCCGCCTTGGCACCATAACTGAAAAAACAAAAAAGAACTCGCGGTTTTTATATTTTTATAAGCAGAATTTCTAAAAGACAATTTTTTTTCGCCAAAGTTAAATATTTTTTTTGGTTGCATGATTTGAGGTGAAACAACAAATTCACATACATAATAACGGACAAAACAACTACACAACGCGTCTGAAATCTTTTTATATTTCGAGAGATCCAAAAACGCTCCATTTTGAGCGCGCATATTTCGCTCGCAGATCTGGCTCGAGTTGGTCATCTTCCGCTCGTAGATCTCTGGCAGCGCTTGCTCCGTAAAGCGTCCAAAATTGTGCCACAACCGCTCCATGGAATCTCGCAGATCTTGGCGGAAGTTGACAAAAGGGCGTACGTCATTTCCTTCAACTCAGCAGTGCGCATACGCTGCATGCGCGGCGAGGTTGGCGAGGTCGCCAGACCGGCAGTCCCGTCGAGTTCGATCTGTTCAAACGCGTCGGTTGTTTACGCGGGATTGTGACGGCTCGAACACTTCTACCTCACGTAGATCAGGGATACAAAGCAGGGAATGAAGCGTGGAAAATCGTAAGCGTTGACATCTGTGATCGTGAGAGGAAGAACGCGAAAAAGAAGGAAAAAAAATTTGGAGGCAGACGCAAGGTTAGGCCTGTTCATTTCGCAGCCAATGATTGTTTACCTTTTTACACTGCATGCCGCCGGTGTTTTCTGGCACCGTCCAAGCGATAATTTGTTACCTATTTGTGTTTATTAAAGCCTTACAAGCCATCTGAACTAGGCACGTATCCAGGGGGAAAAGGGGCCCGGGCACCTCCCCCCCCCTTTGAAATCTTTCATTTTGCTGGGGCCTCCTCTCCCCCTCCGCGTCATAAATCATTTTGTCATGGGCGGCACCCCCCCCCCACCCCTCCCTAAAAAAAAAATTATGGCTATGTGCTTGATTTGAACTCCACCATTGGCGATCGCTTTGCGTGCCCCGCCGCTTCTAGGCGGCCGAAAGGTGTGCGACGGTGGCGAACGCGGACGTCTTCCTCGTTATTTGTGACACGGGTTCCACGGTGCGGACGTTTTCGTCCGGCCATTGTCGCGTGTTATTTCTGCAGCTAAACAGTGTCAGTTGTGAATGGTCGTCGGAAAGCTCAGTCGGCTGAGGCGTTGGTCGGCTTGTCAATTTCGAGCAGTGGCCATTTTGAATGGCCGACCGCGTCTCGGGCCAATCGGTGGGCGGCTCCAAAAATGCGAGTCCATCTTCCGCTCGTCGATTCGGAGTGGGTCCTACGGAGCGGAATTTTGCTTCTATCGCGGATTTGAGAAAGCGCTTCTGATCTACCAGTGAAATTCACAATTACTTTGTGATTTCCATTGACGCCCAGCAAGCTTCCGACTTAAAACAAAACCCTAATTTTGTGAGCAGGAGCGCGACTTTGAGCCAAACGGGAATTTGCGCCAAATGGGCCAGCGAGCACGGGCACGTGAACCGGCTCGGCTTGAGAGTCACGGTAATGGATTGAAATACATATTTTTCTGACACCACATTAATTTTGTCTTAGGATGCGTTGTTTTCCCGGGCAAAGTTAGCTCTGCCTTTCGCAACACACCTCGCATAAGAAACAGACAAAAACAAGTTTATGGTAAAATATATTTATAACTTTAGTGGGCATTGTCACTTCCTGTTCGATTCTATATTGCTGATTTACATTTTACAAGAAAGATCGAACTAACCGCAACCAACAAGAGAAAAAATGATGACATAGGTATTAGTGACATAGTACAATTCCAATCTATCAATGGGTCGGTTTGCATTTTATTCAGTAAATAAAATAAAGTCATTCAAATACGAAATGACGACCCTTTGCATAAGCGTGCAAGTAGCTTCGTTTGTCGATATTGGTTAGTGCAACTCGTTTGGTGCTCACGCTCATGCCGCGCATTTCAAGTGATGCTACAAACTTCTGCAATATTGGCAGCACAAAGCTACATTGAAACTAAAAGTTGTGATAGCAGACTGCTTTAACTGTACACGTTCACAACAAACAGCGACGGCTTTTGATGATAAATAGATGAAACAGTAGTTGATCAAAAGAAGCGTGCTTGAAATTAAAACACCTGGATTGCCAACATATTGAGAACTAGCCAAGCGGTAGCTGACGTCATCACAACCAGTCACCGTTGTGTATATTATTGGTTGTCTGAGTTTCCAGACACAAGCAGAATGTATTTCATCGTCCTTGGAGAGGAAGGCTTCTCCGGACTGAACCAACTCTCTTGCAGCGAGGCTGCCCTGAGGATAAATATTAGCTATTCGAATTCCGGTGCCCTTGAAATGCAGCTGCGCCAACAGAGTTATACGAAAGGACGTTCCACCGACACGCGGTATACGTGAAGAAAATACGCGCTTACTATGAGGGGTATCCGGATACCGCTTTGAGCACTATAACTTGCCGATTTCTCTTTTGCTTGGGCGAGGGGGACTGCGAAAGTGCGTATACGCGAAGTCCTTGTCTTAGCATTAGTATTATTTTTTGCCAGCTGTATCTCTTTATTGCCAAGCTTTCCTGCGGCACGGTGGATTCACCATAAAATAATAAAAATAAAAAAGAAGCAGGTTTCTTCACTTTGGAAGCAACAGTCAATTGCCGGAGAGCGGAGGAAATCTGAACCCAGCACAAGCAGAAACACCCCCATTAGTCACGTCTTCAGATTACCTCCAGGCCCGACTTTGATTTCGACATGGGCGCCGTCATTTTTAGTTTCGCAGCAGCCATTTCTTAGTATGTCTCTCCGCGATCTTGTGTTGTGCACCAGCGATTAACGCTGTGTGGTTCTTTAAGGAATTGCTTCCACCGCCGCCTTTGTGTGTTCCCTTAGTCCCCAAGGTTTCTAGCGATCGTGGGCGACCGTCTGTCTTCGGAACAATGAAAGAACGCTGCAAGTCATGGAACATCCTATTGTTGACATTTGCCTGTATGATGAAGTTCGCAGTGAGCACTTTACTTGAGAGGCCAACTGTTCAAACGAGCCTTGGCGTCGTCCTTGGTCAACGCATCACTGTTGGTGGCCACGATGTCGAAGCATTCCTTGGGATACCTTATGCAGAGCCGCCTTTAGGAGAGCTACGTTTCAGGAAGCCTCAACCGGCACGAGCATGGAATGGTACGTTCAACGCCGTCACCAAGCCGGTGGCATGCAGGCAATTCGAGATTGAATATCCCTTTTTTGGTGAAAATTTCACCCGAGACCATACTGTCAACTCTGAGGATTGTTTACACCTTAATATCTGGAGGCCCGCAACAACCCCAGGACAGTGTTCGGGTAAGCCGACGTGTGACGCCATCTTACCCGTTGTTGTTTACATTCATGGCGGCGGGTTTCAGTCAGGAGACGCCACGACCTTTTTGTTTGATGCTTCGAATTACGTAGCGTTAGAAAACGTTGTTTTTGTTACCTTTCAGTACAGACTAGGTTACCTTGGATTTTTGACCTCGGAAACGCCGGATCTTCCAGGAAACCTTGGCTTGTGGGACCAGAATTTGCTTCTGAAATGGGTGCGAGACAATATCGGGCATTTTGGCGGGAATCCAAAAGAAGTTGCTTTGGTAGGACAGAGTGCTGGAGCAATTTCAGCTGTATTTCATTCTATTTCGCCACATAGCAGCGGACTCTTCAAGCGAATTATTCTGCAAAGCGGATCGCCATTTAATATGAACCTGTTCGGAAACCGTCGCGCGCTTTTCATACAAGTAGCAAGAGCCACGGAGTGCTATGATGAACAGAAAGACGAAAAGACCCAAGTGCCTGACATTGTCGCCTGCTTAAGAAATCTCGACGCAGAGATACTACACTCCAAGATTATGACAATTGACTATAAGAACCAGCCTTTTTTTCCCGTAAATGACGGTGATTTCTTTATGAACGATCCCTTTTCTCTGGAAACCTACAAAAAGCTAAACGTGACGGAGATATTGACCGGTTCTGTTTCAAGCGAGGGAAGCCTATTTTTGTACAACCTCTTGGAGAACAAGCCCCAGGTCAGAAACGGAATACACATTGACTACAGGGTAGCCGCAGCTCTCTTGGTGTCCGCAGTATTCGACCTTCCTTTAACCACCTCGAGGCAAATGGCCAAAGTTTACCTGGGAGACTACGACGTGGAATATGATACGGATACGGTGCTCAAGAAATTCGCCCTACTGATCGGGGATTCGTTGTTTGACTGCCCTACCAACGTGCTCGCCGACATGGCCGCCTCACAAGGAATTCCGACCTACAAATACACCTTCGCTCACAAGCCGTCCTTCGACTCCTGGCCCGACTGGATGGGTGTGGTGCATGCAACGGATTTGCCTTTTACGATGGGCTCTCTTCCCTTTATTACGGATCTGTCCAAAAACGGAGAACATTTCACGGAAGAAGCGAGGAAAGTTCTTGCAAATGTCACCTATACTGAGGATGAGAAGGAGTTTATGCAGCAGGTCGTCGGAGCTTGGTCAGCCTTCGCCAAGAAAGGGTCAGTATTATATTTTTATTACGCCGTTGACATCGTGTTTGTTTTTGTTTGTCGTTTGATTGCATATCAAAAGGAATAGCCAATCGAATAAGCCCATCATAAAAATACTATAATAAAATACCAGAAAATCATTTATTTTTTAGTTTTCTGTTTGCGAGAAATTTGCTGGAAGCCATCTTCCAGCGATACGTTTTTGCATTTATTATACAGGTTGTTTGATTTTAATTCAAACAGATTATAACAAAAAGGGGTGTCAACAATTGAGAAATTATATTAGATTTTTAGAAAATATTTAATTCAGTTTCACGCTTTTCAACCCCATTGAAAAATTGCGCACAGAAAGAACGTCGCGAGACCTGCCCACAATAACGTTTAAAATGGCGACGTTGTCGTTCCAGTCACGTCGGTAGTCATTTGTGTGGTCGGCGCCCCCACCAAGGACACACTGCCGAGATTGTAGTGACATGACTAATACGACTACGTCACTCTTCCAAGCGCCATTAGGGGCAGGGCTTGCGGCGCTATTTTCATTTTCTTTGCGTGGAATTTATAAATTGGACCTAAAAACGCGACACTTGATCAATCAATATCTAAAAAAACAATTATGTTTTTGCAAATTATTTTGATCAATTTGGCCTCTAATGGCGATTTCCGTCAATGATGACATTGCAACATGTCACTTAATACTTCTAATAATAATAATAAACTTATCCGTTAGATTTAATTGATCAGCCTGTTTACCATGACGATTATCACCTCATCCACAATCCGCTGAGAGTGAAAATACATGGTGAAGACGAAACTCGTCTATCAACCCTTTTCTAAGTATGTTCGAAATAAAATTACACACCCTATATAAGGTTAGTAATTTCACCTAACTGTGCTTAAGGAGATTTGTGTTTGTCCTTTGTCCCCCTTGTTCCCCTTCTCCAGGGATTATTATCGCCACACCCAGTATATCCTATTTTACTGCTTTATGTCCCGTAACCGAAATATTTTTGGAATGACCAAAACGTTGGACCGGGTCCCATATTGCTGGTGCGTATTCGAGCTTCGGGCGCATACGTGTTCGATAAAAAATCAGCTTGAGAGGCGAAGGTGCTTAAGAAAACTAGCGACGTAGGTAGCCGAGGGAAACTTTAGCTTTGCTTGCGATGTAGGTCACGTGGGTATGCTATGATACGATATTAGTTATTTTAATCAAACTAACTTTTTATCATAATTCTCAGGTTCCAATGTTGCTCAGGGTGCTCTTAATAGTCTCATCTGCGGGTCGTAACCTTAATCTTTGTGGTTCATAAAATTAAATACTGATGCGATTTATTTCTGTGTTGTGTGTGTTCAACAGCATTATAAAGTTTTAGTTTACACAATTTCGTAAGGTTGATAGCTGGACCTCGTTTTGCCACATAGAAACGCAGATTCAACACGGAACCCCTGAAACCGCAGTGCGGAGCTTCTGTTGAAGAGAAAAAAACGTATCTGTTTTTTCTTTTGTTTTTGCTTTCCATGCTAACTATTCGCGAGTACAACTTGCGTATGCAAGCCGTGTTTTGTAAAGCATTCCACTATCAACAACCGTGTTCTGCAATCCCACTATCTACGAGTGAACGAACTCACTTTCACCTGAAGGGCTATGTCAAAGAACAGGGTGTCCCCAAAAAGGAAACAAATTAGGGCTTTTTTTCTTAGCCACAAAACTAAAGTACGCATGGCTGGACGCTAAGTCTCTGTCCAAATGTAGCGCTAGCGGTCCGGACCAAAGGCCAATGTTTAAGAAACAACCTTTATCTTATTCACATGTATAAGCAATTCTTCAAAATTTTTAATGAAAAATGATGACTGACGAAACAGAGAAATACATGGGGCTGAATGGCGCAAATGACCGGAAACGGGCGCTATTCATTTTTTCATTGAGAGTTCGAGAAAATTACCTTGCGTTTGATCAAGATAACGGTTAGTTCCAAAGCAACATCATCTAGCGGGCTAGATCTGAAGCTTTGGCATCTGCTCCGGACCGCTAGCACCATATTTGGGCGGGAGAATGAGCGTTCGGTGACGCGTAGTATATTTTTTCAGTAAAAAATTTCCGAAAATGTCCTTTTTTCGGGGAAACGTTGCAAGTTTGCTGGCGTGGTCAAACACGGTCGTTTTTTACGTAGCTTACCAATGAAAGGACGGCTTGCGATCAAATTAACCCGTACGAATCGTTTTTTAGTAAACACTATGCCTCTAATTGACACTTGGTCAATTAAACACATAAACCATTAACTCGTTTCTTTTAGCAATTGGTTTTGGGACCATGATTTTGTTCATGCGACAGTGAAATAACCAAGTACTCACGTTAACATTATTATCTCTCTAGAGCGTGTTGCACTACCCCTTCTGCGGACACGGTTTTTACAGTTCAACTACAATAATAAATACCAGTGGTACGCACGCTGGTGTCTGAAGACGTCGACACGCGCATATCTATCAGGTTGGAACTAACAAAGACCTCTACGCCGATGAACTAGTACTAATTCTTCAGAAGCGGTTGGGCCAAAAAGAATTATCCACACGCAGCTTTCTGGGACATTATGGGGAAAATATGATTTTATCTAGTGAGGTCACATTTTTTAACATGATTTAACCTATAACAATTTTTAGCATATTTTAACCAACAATAAATATATTTTGAGCGTTATCTTATTAAGAGTGCATTGTGGGAAATGGCTACGCTGACCGCGCGATCAGTGACGCGAATGTACAAGTTATCTGGATAAGGGGGAGCATGGTTCGGAAGCGACTGGTCAAACGTTTTGCGACAACTTACCCAGCATGAGCATTGGCATCTATAAAGTGAACAGTAGCGATGAGGCGGCAAAGTGCAACTGCGCTTGCGCATGCTTAGTAACATGACAGCCGCGGAGCGCAGCATGTTCTGTAATGACGTCTGTACAAGGTAGACAGCATCTAATGATCTTGGTGTGCAGACTGATATAAATTGTCTGTGATCCTAAACTGTCACTGCAGACCAGACGTATTAACGCGGACAACATGAGCTGAAACACCAGATCCGGCCTTTTCTTTCGTCTGCGGTTCCGACAAGCTCTACTAGTTCTCAATTTGTCAAATAGTCCCGAGTATGGGACCTTAACTTCGCATTTCACTTGTCGAGAAAATAGCTCTCCGAAAAACTTTCATGTTCGCCAAAGAAGCACGAAGGACTGTTTCAGCTCAGACTGTCCGCGGTAGTACGTTACGCCAATATCTCTAACTTGGTAAACTAAAACATGCTAAAAAAAGAGAACACAAACCGCCACAAGAAAAAGAATAAACAATTAAACCGGCATACAAAATTTATAGTTAATGAACAGCAAACAGCTGTCACAAACTCGTAAAAGTTTAGATCCTCTTTTACCAACGTCAGCATTGGGACATACATATATACAGAAACAAAGTCGCGCTTGACTGCACATTCATTGCGTGATCTTGTGGGGGCCATCAACACCGCGTGAATCGGTTACGTTTCGCACAGAGTGAGCTTGCTTTTATCCCTTTATGGTTTCCTCAAAACGTTTCTTTTTCCACTTGACCTCAGCGGCAAGAGAAAGGTGCGCAGCGTGTTTCATCAAGGTCGGTCCTGAGAGTAGCCTTCTATAGAGCTGACAACGTTGCTTCGTACTCCGTGCTGGGATAAATGCGCGCCTACCATCGCCGTCCTTCAAGATGATCACACGCGGCTTCTCTCATTTGCTTCAACCTTCGAAACAAGTTTCTCCCAAGATCGACTGGACGGCCAAGTATTATACCGGACCTCTCTAGAGCTCCGAAGAAACAGTGGCGTAGATGCAGGCACTTTTTTTTTCTTAAGAACGTTTCTTAGCTTCCCATATTTTTGTGTGCTGTGACTTACATCCATATGTCGATTGGGCAGTTTTTTGTGTCAGCTGTTGGATTGCTGTTTGTCAATAGCCGCTTAAGCACAGTGCAGGCACAGGCAATAGCCGCTTGAGCACATACGTCGTTTTAATAGCATGTTAAATAAGACGTTTATACGTCTTGTCTCACTCGTCTATTGTGTAATTCAAGAATCGTCAACTTACACCAAAAGACAATTACTCGTTCATCTTTATAAGTTTTTTTCATTTGAGATGATAGCTTGTGAGCGAACTGAGACGTTAATACTGGTATTTTATAAAAATAGTTTCATTTTAATAATTCAGTTTGTAATCAGACGCAAGATTCAATTGAAGCTTTATAAGCACCGGTGTATTAAAAACGATTGATATACGAAGTGTTGAGGTTACAGTGTTTTTTGTCAAATGAGCAGCAACGTTTTATGTGTTCCCTTTTTATTTCATGAACATAAGTTCATATGCGACTGACTATACTATCTGAAATATGATTTACTATTTACCCTCCGCTTAGTCTAGTAGGAGACTCGCTGCCACACACATTCAAGGTCGCAGCAGCTTTTATTTTGCTCTTGCACAAAGAGTGAGGGTAAGTTGCCGGAAAGTTGGAACACTCCTTTCCTCATTCCGGCAGCTTCAGGGAGCGACGCATGGTGGAGACTGAAGAGAGGGAAGAGGTCTGCAATAAAACAAAAATCAAAATTCTACAGCCGAAGCTTGGAGCTAATGTCATTCACCACAATAAAGGTAAACAGCTCTGAACAGCAGTTTACTCTGACTCCTGCAGGGTCACGTTCACTCTCGTAAGCAGCCGCACTATGACTTTTTTTTTGTATTTCTAGATAAAAATACCAATCGTCGCTCTGCTTGTCCCTGAAAACCTTTTTACGTTTTTTTTCTCAGAGAAGAACGCGAGCCGTGCGCCTATGGCAACAAAAACCCCAAGGTCTCTCGGATGCTCGAGGACCAGATCCGTTCCGGTGAATGCACTCTTCACGGGAAAGCGCAAGAGGTCGCTTGTCATGAACTAAACCTGCCATTGTTGAACCCGCTTCGACCTGGACCCTTCCACGTGAGGAAAACAGGATGCAACAGCTTTCTTCTTCCATCGAGGTGCTAACGGCATATTCTGGCCTGCTGTTGTATTTGTTCCAATGTGCTATGTGTGAGACACCGGTCGTTAAGATCGAGGCTGGACTCGTCGCCGGAGTGCGGAGCCCTCTAAGTGGCAAAGTGGTTGACGCTTTCTTGGGAATACCGTATGCGGAACCGCCACTCGGGGACCTTCGTTTTGAGAGAGCGGTGCCCGCGAAGCCGTGGGATGGAACGTACAACGCAACAAGTAAGCCAAGCCCGTGCGTGCAGCTCAATTTCCCGTTCTTACCGGATACTGTGTTGGACTACTCCAACTCCTCGGAAGATTGTTTGTATGTCAATGTCTGGAGACCTGCAGCGGCTTGCCCTTCACTCGGAAAATGCGACGCCAAATTGCCTGTGATGGTATTCATTCACGGGGGCGCATTTCAGTGGGGCGATTCGGCTCTTTTTGTGCACGACCTGTCTAACCTGGCGGTCATGGCAAACGCAGTGACGGTGGGTTTTAATTACCGCGTTGGCACTCTTGGTTTCTTGTCCACTGGAACAGCGGACCTCCCCGGGAACTTGGGTTTCTGGGACCAGCACCACCTTCTCAAATGGGTACAGAAAAACATCGCTTCATTTGGTGGAGACCCGGCGGAAGTTACCCTTAGCGGTCAAAGCGCCGGTTCAATTTCAGCCTCTTTGTTTTCGATCTCTCCACAAGGAAAAGGTCTGTTCAAGAGACTGTTTCTTGAGAGCGGCACTCCCCTTTCCATAATCGTAGGCCAGGCGTACAAAGGAGTCTCGAAGTTTATTGGAACAGCTGCTGGCCTGGGGTGTTATGACTATGCAAAACAACTAGAAAAGCAAATCCAGGAGGTTATCACTTGCTTGAAAAAGGCCGATGCTAAGGTCATGCTGGCGAAACTGAAAGAGGAATTGCCTATTAAGCAGCTCTATGCGCCAGTTCATGGGGACGAATTCCTTCCAACCGACCCTCTTGTTGATGCGTCAAGCAATGAAATCAACGCCAGAGAACTGTTTCTGGGGACAGTGAAAGACGAAGGTACAATCTTTGTTCATAATATCAGGTTGGCTGCATCGGAGTTTGGTAATCTTTTGGCTACAGCAGATTACCGATTTGTTCTAACGTTTGGTTTGAGCACGCTCTTTGACATTCCTGTGCCCACAGCGAAAGAGATTGTAGAACACTACTACGGTGACCACGACGTAAAGCATAGTGACGAGGCGGTGATAACAATTTTCGCCCAGATTTTTGGTGACGGTGGGTTTTATTGCCCCACCGTGCTGTTCGCGGACAAGGCGGCGGCGCTTGGCATCAAGACCTACAGATACATCTACGATCACAGAGCTTCCATGAGCGTGTGGCCCAAGTCCTATGGTGTGGTGCACGGGGACGATGTCATGTTCATGATGGGATCGCTGCCTTTCATGTACGACAAGAGCAAGCACACACCCTTTATGTGGAGAATCGTTCATGATCATTTTGGACTTCGAAACTACACCAAGGCCGAGGATGACTTCATGCATCAACTTTCAGACATGCTGTCCTCATACATGACGACAGGGTGAGTAAATTGTTTTATACATTTTCAATGCTTTGTGGCAGATGCTTTAAAGTTAGTATTTACACTTGCGTAATTTATAAGTCAAATCATCAAAAGATTACAAACGAACATACTTTATGATTTTGTGAGATATAAATAACTCCAAATGATATGAAACAACCGAAATAAAAAGAAGCTGTGAGCGATATTAAGTCTTAAAGTATGTAATAAATGCGTAGATACCATTAGAACCTAAATAAAGAGGTAATATCTCAATATTTATAGCACCAAACCGCGGTCACATAATCCATAAACTTTGATTTATTTACAAGATTATGCCTTTCGGACAAGGAAATAAATTTGCACAGAAAAGTTAACTTAATAAGTAGGTTACTTATAGTAATTATTTAACCGTCACACGACATTTTTCGTTCACTTAACAGCAAAAAGTATATTGAATTATTTAGCGTTTCAGAGTTTCATTGTGCAGGTAATGGGTTCTGTGTATTGCAGACAAATTCAGTTACCCTAAAAAAATACCATTACCAAGGACACGCAACATCAATCACGCCTCCAGACAAGGAGGAAATCCGGGGAATTGCTGGTGGCTAATGCAAGACGGAATATATCCACTTTACCTTTTAAAGGAATGTTTATGGATGTTTTCTGTAACGCGATAAGCTAGAAAATAAGATATGGTGGGAAGATTACTTTTATTGTCAATATAAACGAACTAAAACATTTTATAGACTATTTTCAAAATTTACGAGAACCACAAGCATGCTGGAAGTGTAGTTATACTTTTTCAAGCGTTCGTTTTTTACGACAAAACAATTTTGAGTAAACTACTGGAATAATTTTACGCAAATGAACATGCCAAGCGTTATTTGTTTTAGATTTTTGCTTTAAAAAGCTTACTGCTGTGACTCCAGTATGTGCAGCACGTGGAGTTACAAATCCAGTGAGCTCTTTGTCATGGGAAATGTTTGTAAATGAGCTTTTGATTGTTAAATGCTATTATCGCTCGTTCATTTGCTTTTTTTGTTGTTGTTGTTTCTCAGTGTTACTGCGCGCGATAATTTCACGGGTATTTATTTGAAGCCTGTTTTGATTTTCCAGGAAGCCGACGATACCTTTGTCGCACGCCGAGTGGCCACAATACTCCGCAGGAAATCCTGACTATATTTACCTTCGACCCAACAATTATACGAAGGGTCGTGAGTTGAAACGACGTGACTGTGATGTTTGGAAACCTATCTTGATGAAAAAGTAAGTGTTCTAATTCCAGCTTTACTATCATAAAAGAAACCAAATGCAAACCACGACAATCTGTGCAGTGATTTCAGTAACAATCTCTTTTTCACTGCCGTTCGTCTAGCGCCCCGCGAAGAACACAACATTCCGTTCGATTCTTCGGTTAAGTGTGACGGCGGCTTTACGCACGAATGCTTGCGAGAAAATACCTTTTTTGGATATGGTCTGAGTGCCTTCATTCACAATCACTTTTTCCTTTCTGACTCAATGGCGCTTTGGTTGCCTGAAGGCCAAAAGGGACGATCGTGCAAAGTTTACGGATGACTGCTGCGCTTTTGGTTTTCATAAAACGTTTTCATATCTTACGGAAGAAGCCGGTAACTGTATTAATACAGGAATATCGCTTCAGCTAAGCACCAAGATAAAAGTCCGCCTTGATGCGTTCATCGCTAGAAAATACCTAGATCTTGTTTTCAGAGAGAAGTATATGATTTTGATATCACAACCTCTGCTCCTCATAGAGATATACGAAAGGCCATGTTTCGCCATGTTTCAGCAAAACATTTTAAAACTTTCTGAAGATACGGTGAATAATAAAACGAGACACTAGGGGCAGGACCGCTAGCGCAAAGGTGCGCTCCGTTAGGAAACCGAAACCTGGAAACTCGTTCAAATTAAGTCTTGTTTGGCCCGCCATAAAATGCTGTATCAGCCTTATATATTTCTAAGATGAGTCGATTTAAAAGTTTTCGATAATTCTCAGCAGGTTTCTAATTGATGCCGTATCATTATCTTCACTAATTAAAAAGCTAATCAGTAAATTTTAGTTAAGTATTTAGCCAAATAATGTGTTTTCTGAAATCCCTAGTGTTCGCCGGGGCTGGCAGTTTGTTCCAGGAAGTAATTTATCTGTTTAACAACGACCCTATTTTTCTGGGGGATTTCTGAAATGCTTCTTTAAACTCCCCACCTTATGTCTAGACTATGATGCTTGGTGTTTCAATAACACGCGTTGCAATAGAAGGGGAGGTTTCTTTTATATCATTTCTTATACACCCAATGAATATCGGTTTATACTACTGGTACTCAAAAGAAAACGACATAAATGTGCCATACGTTCAACTAATTCATAAAAAGGTATGAACTGATAAATATATATATTCTTTTTTTACAGAAGTGGAGTGGCTGCCGCACCTGTTATTCCAGATGATCCCTCTAACGAAAAAACGCCATCTGGAAAGAAATCGTCAACAAAGCACGAAATACCAGCGAGTCATCCAATTTCGTGTTCATCAATCTTGTCTCCATCTCTCCTGGCCCTCGATTTGCTGGCAGTTTTTGTTTGGTTTCAATTTGTGTGATCATTTGAGTGGCCCAAACGAAATGTTGAAACGTCTCTGGTAAAAAAGAAATTTCACACGACGAACTCGGAATTTTTTAAATTACGTCTGTAATGAATACGTCTCTAAAGATCATGCACACTAGGAGGAGCTGATATGCCTGCCCGTATGCCACTGCATCGTCGGTGTCTACAATACTCTTGATATACAACTTCAGACAAGTTTGCCAACACTTATTTATCCACCATCCCGAAAAGTATGTAGTATCAGCACATTTAAGAAAAGATAGAACATCCTTAAGACGGACAAAGTGTGACCCTTGATTTCGCCGCCTCTTGTAAGCAAGCAAATTTATGCGCTGAACACAAAGACCTCCAATGACCACAGCCGGAGGCGTTTTGCGCTTACATCAAACTAGCAGCCTAAAAAAAGGCCCGCGCATGTACTTCTTTACAGAGCCCAAAGAGGGCAAATCGCTCTATTTTACGCCGAGCACAGTAAATAGCCAGCCATACATAGAAACACCATAACCCCGCACTACCATTTGAAGTTAGACACATGGGAAATCAAGTGTAGTGTGTCTGCATGCGTTTACAAGTAAAAAGTAGATTCTTTATTTTGCCAAGCTTTACATGTAGATCGAAAACTCAGTATTATACTTAGCGCACATGGTTGTGGAAAATACGAAAGTAGGGCGCTTGAAAACAAACGAAACACAAGAGGTGGGCGAATATTAGTTCAAATAGAATAGCGCTGCGCCATTCATTACCTTTGTAGTGCAAGGGAACCATATCACATACCGATTTTTTGTGCAGCGTCGAAGCTGGAGATGACGCTGCGCTATTAAATGCGATAGTATTTAATAGCGCAGCGACATTTCCAGTTTCAACGAATTTTCTGAAGCACGAAGTTGTTGCGAAGTTCGTAAGCTACGAAAAAGAAGTAGTATCTAATAAACATAATTCAACCTAGATACCCCCCAAAAAAGAAAACAAAAACAGCGTGAAGACGGACGAAGAATGAGCAAATGATTTCAGTTAAGATTTTGCCGAAAACGCCGAGACAATCAAGATATATCTACAGCGTACATTTTTGTCTAAACGTGTCAAATTTGGTTAATTAATACAAAACCAACTTGCCCAGATTTATCAGTACTATTTTTGTTTCCCTGAAGGCTGTAACGGCCTAGCTAATATACTCGGTAACAGTGCCTCTGAATGTTTGCCAAGCTAAATAAATTATTTTATGTACAGAGACTTTCTGACTGCATGCTTAGGTACGGCCTAATTGACAGGCTCAGCAGGTAAAGCTACGACAGTATGTTCCTTTGTATTGTGTCAGGTGAAATTACAAGGCGCCAAGACGTTTGACTACCATGAAGTTTGGCTTAAGTTGAATACCGGACATCACTGCAGAGATCCGTCTGAGCAAGAATTTATTCATTCGAACAGGTCGAATTCGTTATGGTATCTTTTCTCAACAGGTTGTACTGCTGTGATGTCTCGCTCGCGTATACGAAGTGCTAAAAAACTGATAAAAAACTAATAAAATTGTTACCGCTAGTATGCTGAAGGCAATGGTTGCAACCATGTCTTTATTTTATGATGAATGGGTCACCTGCTTGGGCCATATGAAGACTGAGTTCTTGTTTTATTGTTCTACTTACATTACTTCACTAAACAATGCAAACGTTGCACCCAAGTTGGTTTAAAAAATATTCATAAGGCATTCGTAAGAAAGCTTCTGTCCACTCTTTACTCTCATCTTCACATGTGTATAATTTCGAAGAGGCGGCGATGCCTTTCGTGCCTTCGTGAGTCAGCTAGCACCTTGATGCTAACGTAATTAATGCAAATGTGCACCAAGCTGGACAAGAATAACGATAATAATCCCTGGAGAAGGGTACTTTGATCGCGTACCAATTACCTGGATGTGGTTGGAGACTTCTGTTTGTCATTTCTCCCCTTGTTGCCCCGTATCCAGGAATTATTATCGTCACCTGGACGCCATTAAAAAATGAGCTAGATTAAATGGCAACGTGCGTACTCGATTTACCAACACTGAAAACCAACTGTCTCATGATAATTGTTGACAATGACGTCCCGTTCCCGCGCTTCTGCTTCCCCACGCTAAATTTAGGGATAAAAGTTTTGCAAGTCCTTTTGGAGAACATATAAAAATTCTTCTGGTCGGAGCTTGTCTACTTCTTGCAAAAAGTTAATAGTGTTGTTTTTACCTGCCACTAATCCCTATTTGCCTTGTTCCACACCAGTTTAATGGGATTGAACACGCAGTGGTATGGAGGCACTTCTTTGTGGCCGTGAGTCGCCGCGATAGTGCCAATCTGGTACACAATGCCAAGTGAGATTACCTTTTTTTTGAGAGCTCAAGGAGTTCATCCCTAATTATATTGAAATACCATTCAATTTCCTTTTTAGTAAGTCTTGCTTGAATATCACGTGCCCCTGTTGGCGTTGAGGGTGTTGGGAGGGATTATGGGGAGAAGCTTGCTTGCAAACTACCGTTCACAGTGTTTGTTATTTATCTCAGTGTGGTAATCTGCAGTATTGCCTTTCTTGGCTCTGAAGAAGACAGTAGCAGTTTCACCGGAGCTTAGAGCACGTGGAGCAAAAACTCGCAATGGAGATTCCAGGGATCTTGGGTTCAACCCCTCCCCTGCCCGTTTCGGTCTGGATAAAAATCGTACCGGCGTGCGGTCGTGCATCACTACTTCGTGGTGCACGATAAAGACCCCAGGCTAGAAGTGGCACTGCACTGGCCAAATTTTTAATCCACGGCATAAACCAGAGTCGCTGCACCTCAAAATCGGACCGACCTTACGGTGTATAAACACGAACGTCAAAACTTTTTTTATCTATTTTTGTCCCACTGCTTCCAGCATGAACAAGGTTATTCCGAGTCCTTTTCCTGACGGCGCTGCAAGACTTGTCGACCTTACGGCGCTGCAATACCCTTCAGAAAATCACACTGCCGGAACTTATCGGGCTTGTGCTGCCATAGATATTATCTAGATACATCTAGCGTTAACCAAGCACTCTGCCAGGTAAAGAATGCACCTGCAGAAGAGAACGAAAAGAAAAGGGCGCGGTTATTTTATATTTGACTTCCTATTCTTCTTCCACAACAACGGAACGTACGACCCCACAATTTACTACCTCCGACATGATCTAGTAACTATAAGGTAAACAAAATTACAGTTTCGTGCGAAATCTTTTTTCCAGTTTGCGAAAATCAAATTTTAAGGTCATACGCGAAGGGTTTACGCATTTTTAAATAGTGTGATTATTGAAATATTTGACTAATATGACCTTGTATACAAAGTTAAGAGGATGCATGAGGCGAATTTAGTAAAAATATGCTACAGTGTCAAAAATATAAAGCCCGATTCACATCTGCCCTGTCCTCGGGATTCCTTAGTCGGCCTCAGACTTCTTCGACGGCCAGCAATAATTTCGCTGCGTTTGATGAGTACAAGTCTCCCTTTTTGTTCTCAAACGTTAAGCCGATATCCGACGGCAACCTCCACAAAATCGTTTTGCTCACGTTTGGCAACTCGTCGTCGTCATTCACTGCTCTCTGTACTCGACGTGCACTTAAACAAACAGCCTTCACTGTGAAGTTGTCTTGCTTCATGGTTCGCGTGCTCGATATCTTCACAATGAGGGGCCTTCGCTTATGAGACGCCAACTCGACTCCGAGGCGTTTTGCTTTGCACTCCAGAAGAGTGCGAGCGTAGACTAAAGTATAATTACAATTTGCGGCACTTCACGGACAGACTTGTCCTGGAAACGCTCTCTTGCACTTGCGTACATATTTATGATATACTTGCTGTGCTTCGAGATTTCTGATGAATGAATGTTCGAAAACAACCAAGCAAGGGAGTTATTTGGAGTCGTTGCGAAGGGCGCCATTTTCTCAAAACCGGCGGGAGAGGTGTCTGCCCAGCGGATGATAGAAAAACGCAAAAACCAGAAGGGATAAAGCGCGAACCAAACAAAATAATGAAATGTATTTAGACGTTTACTAAAATATTAAAGTGGACTAGTTTGTTAAGCAGGTCCTTGTCTGTCTTTTGCGCTATTCATGTAGAGTAATGTACATGATTTGTTGGTATTAAGATTGCGTTTGGTGAAGCTAAAACGCCAGTACATTATACGAATCCTAAAACGAGTGGGAAATTTGCAAGGCAGTGTTTCGAGTTTTGAAAAACCTGCAGCGTTTCTAAGAAAAGTGCTCCTGTTATCTACACTTAGCTATTCACAGTCGCTATTGCCCTGTTCATTCACCTAGGTTCACAATCCACACTCACTGGAAATGATCGGTTTTAGGAAAGTCAGACGTATTACTACACGATTCGATGTAGAGGGACGTATTTACAATAGTTTCTGCTTAGCTGTCATGATTAGCATACACCTTTCGCAGGCAATTCACCATAATGTCCCACCTGTTGGGCTGGTGTTCTGAGTATGTTATTAGCAAATGCGGTAATGCTCTAGGCGCGCGTTTAAAAAGTGACAGATGTGGCTCGCATCTGGACTCATGTGTGGACATCAGAGCTATTGACAAGACGTGTTTTTGCCATCTTTGTAGGTGATAAAAACACATCCAATTTAAACAATATAACGTTTGGTAAGTTGTGAGTTTAGCGTTAAGTACAAAGCATTGCAAGGTTCAACAAAAAGAAGATCTCCAGCGAATACCGGATGCGGGTTTTAGGCATTTCACACTGAGCCATTCTCTGGCGCCAATGTTACGAATTTACACCAGTCAGACCAGGACACCGTATTTGACAGATTGGGCTAAAGTCATTATGCATATTAAATCGCTCCTATATTTACCGCCACCACTGCCAAATTTAAAAACGTGTTAGCATCGTGTTCGCAATATATCGTGAACTATAGATAAAATGAAGTCCATTGCTGGTATTATAAATGGGTAAACCATTATTTTAAATGCTCCTTAAATAGTTCCTAGATTAAACAAATGGCTATGTGCTATTTCTCCCGTTTGGTCGCCTTGTTGGCACAAACCAAGAATATATATACAAATGTACGGTTTTTCGTTGATATGACCGACCTCAATATGTTGTTGCGTGGCCAGAAGATTTCAGGTAAAACACATTTAAGCTCTGGAGCTACAAAAACAAAATAAATAATGATATGATTTCTTCGAATGCCTAAAACACGATCTTCATTTTGCACTCTGCCTTAAAAAAAGAAAGAAAAAAAAGAACGGCACATATGTATTTATTTTGAATAATGTCCGAGCAGACATCAAACATCTAGAAACCTCATCAAGCATATCGTATCCCCGAAATAGAAGCGTTTCAAAACAATGTTACGCGTTTATTGCCTCTGAGTATTCCCAGATTTGCAGCATCTTTATTCAAAACCGTAGAGCTAATCTTTCTTTCGGAATTGTCCCTCTATATTTTCTCTTTCCCTCGTTCATCGCATGTATTGCGCAGTTTCTCTCTGCCAAGGTCCCCAACGCGTCATCCATGGTCAACACTGTTTAACCTGCCGCACTTATTCATTTTGCACTCTCTGACCTCTCTGATCACCGGGACGAATTTCGATTGTCTTAGTGTAGTTGTTAGTAACAAACAGGCCTTATACATTAATGTAATATTTGTTTTAAGTTTTCTTATTGTTGTTACTTTGATTTTTTGTTTTTGTCGTTTTCTTAGAAAGTGCACTTCTTTCTTCTTCATTGTGCAGCGTCCTTTTTAAAAAAACATTTCGTGTATTTAAAATGAAAAGAAAATTATAACCAGCCTTGATTTTCTTGGCAACCGACCATTCTTGCCCAAAATAGTGATTACCGCTGCGGGATAGAGCAGTTGAACCCTTTCCAAGTTACCTGCCTGATGCAGAGGAGAATGGTCAAGGATCATTATCGAAGCTTCTTTTTTTCCTTCATAGTAACGTGGTAAGTGTGCCGTTGGGCCGACAGAACCATACACAAAATATTTCAACGTCCTTCGTACGCACGCCGGTTGAGCACTGTTAGATCACGCGAAGTCGTAGACATCAGCAAGTTTCTAGTAATTGTTTCCAACGTCAAAAGAAAAAGAAAATGTATACCCTTGACGGAAAAACGGAAAAACAATTGCGAGTGTTTGTTTTTGCTGCGGAAGTTGGCAGGTAAAATTTATTATCTAGCCTTAAGAGTAAACAAGAAACAAAACCGGTATAATGAGCATATTTATGCACGGAACTCTCTCTCCGTAGTTTGATCAGGGTCACGCAACTTCCCTCGCCCTGCTAGGATCGCATGAACTACAGTTCAGTGCTGCAGTTGGGAGAGGACAAACACCTCCCATTTCTAACAGAAGAGCCGGAAACCGATGCTGGTGTTTGTAGCTGTATCAGACTCGTCCAAAAACCTTCGTCGATAGTGATGTCAGTGGGCATATGGAACTTGATTTGTCTAGCTGGACTCGTGTCGTGCGAACTACCACAAGTCCACATTGAATCGGGGTTGATTGCGGGTATACGCGTTCCAGCAGAAGACAAAGAAGTCGAAGCCTTTTTGGGAATACCTTACGCGAAACCTCCAGTTGGGGGACTACGCTTCAAAAAGCCGCAGCCAATCTCGCCATGGAATGGAACCTACAATGCCACAAGTAAGCCTTCTCCATGCTGGCAATTGGACCTCCATTTTATGGACAATGGCACACTCAATTATTCGAGTGCGTCGGAGGACTGCCTTTATCTAAACATCTGGAGGCCTGTATCATCATGTCTAAAAACAAACTCCTGTAACAAAAAGCTTCCAGTCATAGTCTTTATTCATGGTGGAGCATTCCAGTGGGGTGACTCGTCTCTCTTTTTGTACGACCCAGCGAACTTTGTGGCCATGTCGGATGTCGTGTTCGTGACGTTCAACTACCGGTTAAGCATATTTGGATTTCTGTCGCTGGAAACACCGGCGTTGCCTGGCAACATGGGTCTCTGGGATCAGAACCTGCTGCTCAAGTGGGTCCAGAAGAATATTGCGAACTTTGGAGGTGATCCCAACGAGACAACGGTTTGTGGTCACAGCGCCGGTAGTATATCTGCAGGACTTCATGCCATTTCACCGCACAGCCGGGGTCTTTTTAAGAGGGTTATCTTGCAGAGCGGAACACAGCTTTCTACTATTTTTGGCGCTGCATACAGAGGCGGTGCCAGACTTGCAGGAATTGTTGCCGCTCTGGGATGCTATGAATATGGTAGGAGAATGGACGAGCAGCAGCAGGAAATTGTGAATTGCTTGATAAAACTTGATCCGCAATTTATATTTGAGACTTTGAAAACTCAAGATATAACCCAACAACTGTTCATGCCAGTGGATGGAGAAGACTTTTTTCCTGGTGATTTATTGTCTGACAAGCACTGGTCTCATCTGGAATTCAAAGAAATTATAATAGGCGGCTTTGTGAATGAAGGTACGCTGTTCATAAACTACCTGAATTACAGGTTTCCGGGTTTACTTGAGGTCTCTACACAAAACCATCAGATGGCAACCATACTCGCTCTAGGACAGGTCTTTGATATGTCATTGATTCACCGAAAGCAAATCGTTCAAGCTTACTTCGGTGATGAAGTTCCAAAGAACAATGAAGATATGGGGAAATATTTAAGCAAGATGTTTGGAGATGCAATTTTCTACTGTCCAACACAGATTTTTACTGATGCGGTAGCAAAACTGGGAATAACCACGTACAGATACCTGTTTGACTACAGGCCGTCTTACAGCTTCTGGCCTGAGTGGACTGGGGCTTCTCACGGCGACGAGCTCCTGTTTACACTTGGATCACTGCCTTTCTTGAAAGATAAAGCAAGGTACACCGAGCCGCTGGGCAAAACTGGACGAGCGTATTTTTCAAAACTTAATTTCACGACGAAAGAAGAAATATTCATGAAGCAGCTTGTGAGCACTTGGAATTCATTTGTCCAAACCGGGTAAGGATGTTTGTTTTATCCTACATCTGGTTATTGTGGAGAGTAGGAAGACATGTTTTTGCATAAATGTAGCAAGGAATTTGCGTTGGGATGATTATTAACACTTTCCCAGTATATTGTGGCATGTCCTGTTTGGGACTTCATTTTGTAGTTATGAAGTAGAGTTATGTCAGCACTGGTGTAGCCTCGAGCTTTGAAGGAGTGAGATGGTCTCGAATTTATGGCAAAGGATATTAGGGTGCGTACTATACTTTGTTTAATCTTAGTCCAGTCGCAGCCGATGCTACGAGGTAATGGCATCCATCAAGCAGCGCCAAAAAGCGATAGTAATTTGGCCTTTCTCTATTATGATTGGTTCAGCGATGATGAACACAGAATACCAAGATGGCGCGCTTCTAACACCGTCTCATTGGTCCCATCAGCTGATAGCGTCGACTGCGTCTAGACTTAAGGTGAAACGAAGTATTAGATGTTCGGACTTGAATACACCAACAAAACATTTCCCACGACTTCTGTCTGGGAAAATCATGTGCACTGTCCAGCTCTATCCATACACAACATTAGGAATCAAGAAAACAGCGATTCTTGTGAAAGTGCTTCTAATTTTTGGATGTTATAAGAATAAAAGTTGCAGGTTTCGAATTGCTTATTTTGGAGATCCCGAACGACACATACACATACATATTTTTATGAGCGGAAAAAATGCTTCGAGTGCTTTAGTAATAACCTAAATTAACTCATATTATATGGCAAAAACTACTTTGCAGACGCCGCTAACCATTAGATTAGTGTTGTCGTCTCGCATAAATCCTGAAGACATTGCTCCTTATTCTTTAGTTTTAAGCAACTACCAACATCGTAAATGTCTGCCTGAGAAGAAATATATTCATTAAAATTATTTAAATTCATCCTAATGTTGTTTGCCGTAGAAAAAGCTTACGGGGCCAGTGACACGTATAGCCACGATACAATTTGTAAATATAATTATAAAACACAGACTAGCGTGCTTTTTACAAACATTTATATTGGTATGAATAAAAGTCGTGCACTCTGCATTTACTACTGGCTTCCAAGTTACGGGTAGTCTTTTGAAAAGGCAGTGATGTTGACTAAATGAGGCTGATGAAGGTCCTTCTCGAAACAGCTTGAATGAGTTTATTTTGCAAACCATGCTGAGTCTACAATTTTGCCAGGGCAAGCACGAAGTAAGCTAAGTTGCGGCCTTGGAAGGTCGATGTCAGCCACTTATAACGTTTCTGAAATGGGAGGCGTTGCGACGCGTGGAAGTATAGGTTAGGACAGAAAAAAATAATAGAAGTGTGAATACCCTGAGTACCTTATACTCCTCTCTTCCATCTATTATTTTGTTTTACATCTACAATCATGCTAAGTAGCTTTATTTTGCTAGTGTTTTGTGAGGCTCTAGCACACATAGATTTTAGTAATTGTGACGAGCAAAATGTGTATTGTCGTGAAACGTGAGCAAGACTGACTAACATATGCCTTAACGATGCATAATATATTTATATTGGTTTATTAACAAAGTTACAAATTTGTCCGTAGAAACCTATCTTTATCTTATAATTGATTTCAGGATAAAAAGAAATAGCGAATTAATTAACATTGTCAAAATGGTTTGCCGCCCAGCGGTATCATGCTTAGATACGGGAGATTATGAGAGGTGAGTAAAAAAGTAATCATGTAAAAATTTAAGGGTTTGCGGTACGAAGCTAGAGATTTGGTGACTCCTGGTTTTGAGTTTGCACATGAAACTGTAGTTTGCCTACGAAAAACTAGCTCCTCTCTGGATCACGACAAATAAGGTAAATAATCTATCTACGTTCGAAGGGAATAGAAGGACACATACGATAACTATCTATTGTTCGTATTTTATATATCGAAAAAGAGCTTGAGTTGCGTGTTTTTTATATTAACATTTAAGAGCAATGTGATGTATTACAAATTCTTCGGAAAAGGGACGGCTCAGGGTTCCAGAGCTATATTCATTCGCAGCTAATCTAGGTGGTCAACTACAAACCCAACTCAACAAACTAAAATTGTTCACAAATTATTCAGTATGACTCATTTTGGGTAAACGCTCGTAAGTCCAGCTATTTCAACGCAGATAGGATTTTGTGTAGTTTTACATAACCGGGAAAAGTATACAATTCTACCAAGATACATTTTCTGAGTCGGTTAGAAGAGCTAAAAATCCTTGATCAGGAGAGCGAAAACTCTGCAGTTTTGAATGGGAATCCCAAAAACCAGATTGTAAATATTGTTTAAAAGCGCAGTACATAGGAATACAAATATTATGTAATAGTGCTTTACATATCGGGCATAGAAATGAGGGTTGGCTAGCAGGCCTTTTGGGTCCATATGACTGAAGTCTCCATATGACTTATAATATGAACACAGAGACTTCTGACAAATTATTAAATGTGAAGATGTTTTGAAACCGACTCGACTTTCTTTTTCACTGGTGACTGTGATAACAAAGCAGCAGCGGTTTCGTATTCTTCCAAGGTGGTGGTGTGTTTTCTTCTCTCTTTGCCTTGGTCATATAGTGCAGTCCGCTGATGTGTGTACAAATGATGAAATGTCAAGGCACCTGTTGCCTTGACATCTTATGTTCCCCCGGATTCGATTGTAGATTGAACTTTACAACAATCCTAAAAAAAGTTGAAGCTTCAGGTAGAGGTCATGAAATAAAAATTAAAATTAAATTAAGAATCCAATATTTTTATTTGCGCCCTGTTTATATCAACTAGCATGTCTTGTTCATAAATTGTTTGAGAAATTCATAATTACGTCAAAATATTACATATATATTTAAAGGTACGTTTTCCGCCCGTCGCGATTTTGTAGGTGAACACCGTGAAGTCAAAGATTATATTGGTTTTCATGCTGGCATCTGAATGCGGCACTGAAGATAGTAACACTATGTTCTTCTAATTTTTGTGTATCGCCCAGAAGTATTTCAAACTCCCTGCGAAACAAACTTTAGGCACTAAATTTTAGAAAATATTATTACTCATTAGATATTTCCTACTGTCATGAAACGTATCGATGTGTTCTCGACGTTGTTACTTTATTTGTAATGCATTCTAAATATATTTCGCTATATTTTATATCTACAGGAAGCCTGTGATTCCCGTGGCTGGCACCGAATGGCCCCGTTACACAGTCGAAAATCCTCAGCTGCTTCGTCTCCAACCAAACAACTACAAGGTGGGACTTGAGGAAAAGCGGGACATTTGTAAACTCTGGAAACCTCTTCTTCTGAAGCCGTGAGTAAATGTTAATCCCGTATTTTGTTTAAATGTGTTTCATATTTGAAACCTGTTGAACCGTTGACGCACGCAGTTTACTTTGCTTGTTTTTTCATGGAGAGTACTCCAGTTTTTCTATGTACGTTTAAAGGTTTAGTAAGAACCATAAAATAGCTTACATTTCGGAAACAAACACCCCTCCACAATGTTTTCTTTAGGAGGGCCCAAAAGTGAGAACAACGAAATTCAACTTTTAAGTATTGAACGATAATGGTTGGCTTATAGTTTCCTTTTTTAATACGGACCTATAAAGTAAATATTTTCAATAAACAAAGCAGGTCGCTGCAACTTTGTTAGGGGCGATATGTTGCATAATCTTTCCAGAAAGCAGTAAAGTCAGTACTAAACCGTATATTATAAGCTGTGATTATGCTTGTAAGCACAGTAAAGCTTACAACATATAGTGTAGATAATTTTGTGCATTAACAACTATCCCTAATGGGTTTATTTATTGTGCTAATAACTTCTATCATCCAGAAAATATTACTGAACAAAAACGCAACCTCTCCAATCTCGTAATTTAAATATATTTATATTACCCGAAGACAATTTTGAGACGTTAATGGGCTTGCCTAATGGAGAGATATTTTATTTTTTGAGTCATTACTTTTTTGCAGTTTGTTCCGGTTTCTTCTTTAGGGTCAATTGAAAAGGTAGTGTGGTGACGTGCGGTTTTTGTGCTAGGCCATCTAATATATTACACATAATGAACTGTTCGCGTATTCATAAGGGTGTATACTCTCATAATATATTTTTTTAATGATTGGGGCTGGGATTAACTAATACAATAGTTTTAGCAGGAACTATGCACTTTTACTGATCCTATGAATTTGAACTTTATATCTTATCATGTCTCTTTAATCAGCAAGAAAAGAACTGCAAGAATTAGTAGAAGTAATTTAAAATAATAACATGACACTTTTTTTGAAGGGGAAATGGGTGTGTGGTCAATCTACTAAATGTTCATGAAATAGACACGAGTTAACTTTTGCAGCATGGCTGTTCATGTGATATTTGCTTCTTTTTTGTTTTAGTTTAAACACAACTTTTATTTTAACATCCCTCTCCTGTCTTGAGGGTTGCGTTAAAATCTATTTTCACTTTTTTTCTCGATATAGCGTACGCAATCATTGATCCAACTTCTATAAAACAATTATTTAATTAATTATTAATTAATTAGTTGTTCTAGTTATCAATTAAACGCTCTCGATGTTATATTTATAGAATGAGTAGAATAATCTCCACTGCCTTATTTTGATACGTCGGAAAAAAGCATCGTCTCCTAATATTAGTATCATATAATTATATTCGTCATTCCTAGATTGCTTTTGCCCATTTTTATTTTATCAGTTGATGTAATCACGTAAACCACAAAGAAGTTCCTGCAAATTTTTAAAATAAACAACAACAACCAAAAGAAAACTTCCAGGAACGATTGACCGTGGTCACCACCTGTTACACTGAAGCGCCTTTCAAGAGATAATAATTTATTTTTTCCCACGGAGCTTACGTCGGACCGAGAACACTTCAGCGTTGTACAAAGTAATGATTTTCTAAATATTGAGATTCAATTGAGAGCTACATTTTTTAATCCCTCTGTTATTGGCAAAATACATACATAAATACATATACACAAACTCAATCAGGTGATGTTTAAGTTATTATCTTGAAAAAGGTGCATACATGAAACAAATACTTTGCTATACTATAGAGCAGCTCAAACATTCAAGCAACGAGATTTTGTAATTTCTCCGATAAACACAAACTACACAACAAATGTCGGTATATTATCCCGAATGTCGAGTATGTACTTATTCACGCCTTTAGATAAATTGAAGAAAACTCAAAAGTACAATAGAAAAGTCAACGCCATGCATGTAACACGGAATTGACAACA
This sequence comes from Ixodes ricinus, assembly GCA_037355805.1. Lineage (NCBI taxonomy): Eukaryota > Metazoa > Arthropoda > Arachnida > Ixodida > Ixodidae > Ixodes > Ixodes ricinus. The sequence continues at coordinate 123,765 of JAZHYW010042572.1, read as the reverse complement.
GAAAACTGAACAGATTGTCAAAAACCTCTTGTTTTAAAACCTCGTTTGTATTCTTCATGATATCCACAGAAAAGGGATAATCGCTCACGCAAAAAGCCCCAAGAAAAGGGTGACACCGTTAAAAATCTCGCCGTGTTAAGTTAACCTGTAAAACGTAAATATCCATTTTGTAAATTAGAATTCGAAATGATGAAATCGTTTTCCCAATTAAATGCATATTCTCGCGTTTACAGTGCCCCGGCTACAGCTGATCCCACCACGCCCACGTCAACACGGAAGCCCCCTGTGTCTGGCAGGACAGGAGCGACCATCCAACCTGCGCTATCCGACAACCACTTAGGCTCATTGGCCCCAAGAGTCCGGTCGCTCATCTCCTTGCAGCTGATTTCTATTTATCTAGCTGTTTCTTTTTACTACCGGTACTGAGAGCTTAAAAACCTGCAACTGCACCGAGGTAACGGGCAATGTTGTCACTGCTGATGGTAAAACAACGCCAGCCACAATGTCGAGCAAGGCACATTCTAGAGCAAACCACTTTTTAAAAGTGGCGAGTAAGATATCCATCTTGCTAACCTCAAATGCAGTTTGTACATCACTGAGACGAACTAGAGGATAATCTTCCAAAGAGAAGAATGTATTTTTGACTCAGGCACGTCGCCAGGATTTTGATTCGGGGGAGAGGGGGGCGCCCATGACAAAATGTTGTATGAGGGGGAGGGAGAGAGGAGGCCCCAGAAGAATGGAAGATTTCGGGGGTGGGGAGGGGGGAAAGCCGGGCCCCATGCCCCCCCTCCCCCGGCTACGTGCCTGTTTCGACTACCTTGTGTCTTTTTTTATAAACTCACGTCTATTAGATTTAATATAAACTAACAAACCCTAGACGAGGCAGGCTTTTTACAAAAAAACATCTGAGCTGCTCCAAGAGATCAGAAATGTAAATAATAAATAGTACTTGAATGTCAGCTGCATGGTTGACCTGCTCCAAGTACTCTCTTTACAAATCTCACATATGAGTGATTTCACGAAGTTCCGAACGTAATTTTGAATAAATGAGTATTGTAATCGGTTCATAGCCCCACTATGCGAGAACCCTGTAATAGCCTCTAGAGCTGTATCTATCTTCATCAGTAACAAGTTTTGAACGATGTTTCAGGAGGGGGTAGTAAAGCAGGCAATATATAGTGCACGTCAAATACCTAATAATCTGTCGACCGTGATATGAGAATACAACCTTCCGAATAGGACACACCAGTTTGAAAGTGATACAGCTAAAGTGAATATTTGTAAATTTAATATTTTAGAGCGCAGCTCTTAGGCGCCCGTTTCCGGTTCGAGCGGCGTCGGCGTTGCCGTCGGCGTAACCGTGAGGTCACGTGATCTCCCCCCCCCCCCGAGGTCATGTGACCCCCCCCCCGAGGTCACGTGACCTCGGGGAGGAGGGGAAGAGGAGGAGAAGACGAGGGGAGGAGCTTGAAGGATGAGGAGAGGAGGAGGAGGTGAAGGAGAAGGAGGGGGAGGAGGAGTAGCACGCAGGATCACGAGGTGAAGAGGAGGAGAAGGGTATACCCTCCCCTCAGTACCCTTCCTCCTCCTCCTCAAGAGCTGCGCTCGAATTCGGTGTTACAGGGGGTTGTAAACGGCTTTCATTATTATTTAAGCTTTCTTATTATTAAAGCATAAAATGATTTTTAACGCTGATCGCCAGGCGCGTAGCCAGGGGGGGGTGTTCAGGTGTCAGAACAGCCCCCAAAAGTTTACTTTATTGTATATACATTTTTTTCTGTTTTTGTATGTGAATGCACCAGCTCCTCGAAATACCCCCGATAATATTTTCTGGCTACGCCACTGGCTGACCCTTATACCAAATTGTTGCCTGTCCGTCCGTGAATTTCCCGCTAAATTTAGCGGGAAATTGATGTCACGTGCCCTATACACACATTTTGTTTCCCCGTTAAGTTTACCGGGAAATTTGATGTAACGTGAGCTGACGTCACTGGAACGACGTACCAATTCAGTTTCCCGCTAAATTCAATGGAGAAATTCACTCCACACGACCTATACACCAATTCTGTTTCCCCGCTAAATTTTGTGAGGAAATTGATGTCATGTGACTTGTTGTCATGACCTATACACTAATTAAGTTTCCCGCTGAATTTGACGGAAAAATTGATGCCGCGTAACCTAACGTTACGTGAACTATGCACCAATGTAGTTTCCCCGCTAAATTTACAGCGGAAATTGACGTCACGGGACCTTAACTATACAAGTATTGTGAGACATTCTGAGATAAAAATACATGTAAGGAATAAAAATAAAAGAAAATGCTAAAACGATTGTTGAGTTAAGCCTGATGGCTGACTAAGTGTTGGCTCTCGTTCTCTGCTTCCTCTTCGTCTACACCTATCTCTGAGGCAAGTATGGCGGTGTGGGCAGGCACACTGCTCACATCCGACCTCTTTTCTTTTTCTTTTCTTTTTTTTTTAGGGTTAACGGAGCTCTTATTGTTAATAATTTAAACGCTGGGATAGGGCTCGACATGGAAGACGGAGTTTAGCGGAACGGGGTCCGAGAGGGCGATGTTCGAGGGGATGGAGTCCGAGAGAACGGGGTCCGGTGGGGTATCGTGCGAGTGCGTCTCGGGCTCTGTTGTTAAATTATAATGGTCAGGGGTTGCTGAGGCGGATTGGTCTGGCTCGACCACGGTAAGGTCCACATATGGTGGATGGTACCCTTTGATCTGACTTGCGTGAATGACGCGAATCTGTCGGGCAGATGTCAGAGAACTGTTGATGTGCGAACATCAAAGGTGACGGGGGTACGTTGGTGTGTGATCTGATATAAGCATTTGAATTTCGGTGGTAATTTTTCAGATACATGGGGCGTAGGCTGCTGTCGTCGAATCCAAACAGTCTCCGATTTCGAACGGGGCATTTCGATGAGATGTGTCTTACATCGTCTTGTGGGTTTCTTGAGATTGTTTTTAGTTACTGGCGGCTTCGCTTCTTCTGCCTGGGAGTTTGAGAAGGTGTTCACTGATGCTGCAAGCTTGGTGAGGGCGAAATTTCTGCTGCGGGAGTTTCGGCGAAAGTTCAAACAAAAGTTCAAAGTGTGAAAATTTATACTCACATGATGGGTCGTGGTTACTGCAAAGGCAGCTCGTCAATTTTTTTAGCCAGAGGGACTGGTCGCTCCTTTTGAGCAGCGTGGCGATCTGGGTTTCCAGAAAGTGCCGATTAGTGTATGTGTAATGGTAAAGCAGTCGGCCGGAAGGTTTTGCGTCTGGTACGAGGTCTATTTGATGTTAAAGTTTATCATAGAGGCTAAGGTCCAGAGAATCGAGTGCGAAAAGTTCGATGTGGTCATGCAAGATGCGTTTAATATCGTTATGTTGCTTGGTGGTAAGTTGAGAATCAACAAAGGCCTTTTGAAATATCGCTCTCCAAGTTCATATAGAGCTGATCCAGTTTGTGCGGCGGGCGCCGGTTCTTGACAACAGGCAGTGTTGTTTAAGTCGCTCCGTAAATGTGCGTTCTCATCAGGCTTATGTTTGGTCTGCAGAGGCTGAAGTGCTGAGTACGAAGAGTCAAAGCGTGAAAATGTGTGTCTTGTGAGGCACACGTCGTTGGCCATCATCGGTAAAAGTTAGAAAATTAGCTGACAAAAGAGTACACCACGATTTGCATGCCACTTAACTTAAACAATACCTTGACGCGCGCATCGGCCCTAAGTGCTTACAATTTACCTTAAAACCTAGCACGACAGCGTTGTCTCAGAGCGAACTGGAAAGGTGGAATACGCTTCTCACTAACGCGTCTCTTTGTGAGGATAACTGTAGGACATTGCGAAACAACTTCAACCACGGTCAAACAAGCCGAACGTAATTTGCACCGCGATCATGATTTGCCACAACATTAAACCGTGGCTTTAATACTGTTTCAAGACAGGAAATGAAGAATACTCAGTGAGGTAAAGAAAAACAAACTGGCAATAGACAGTGCTGGATCTTCTCCGACGAGGGTGTGCGAACGGGACGAACAGAACTGCACCGCCGAATCCCATAACGCAGTTAACTCATCAAACGTAGAACTATCTACTCGGGATCGACCGACGAAAGTCTGCGAACCAGACACGTGGGATAGTATTTCCAAATCCACTAACATAGGTAACTTATGAAATATAGAACTGTCCTCTTGCGGTGGCTCAACTTCTGCCTCACAACAGACCGATATGACATAGTTTCTTTGGTCCAAGTACTGGATAATTTCCCGTAACCTTCGACTAAGAAAGTTCCTTTTCAACAGGCCCCGCGAAGGCGCGTCCACTCTCCCATCCACATCGACTGGTCGTACTCCCAAAACTGTCAGAGGCAAGCATTTAGACATCTTTATTAATGCTGATCAGAAAGACATCGTAGCGGCTTTTAGAAAACAATAGCCTAATCACTACACGCTTTGCGCTCCAGAATGGAGGGTACTCATGAAACGTAGCGAAAGACACGACATCGTAATAAAACCTGCCGACCAGGGGGACGCCATAGTCATTCTTAACACCAGCGATTAAGTACAGGAATACTATAGACAACTTAACGATGCACAATTCTATTGTCAGTTAAAAAAATTTACCGCATCTCCACGTGGTGAATGATGTTGATTGGGGCGAAGCTCTGGTGGTGATCGTCTGCGTAGACGCTGAGCCGCAGCATGTCGAGCTTTTCGTTCGTTTTCATTCATGTCAGAACGAGAATGTGTGGTATGGAACGTGGTTATATACGCATTTGAGCATTTCACCGCAGCGCCCTCTCGTCTATAAACGTTGAGCCAATGCATGCACAGTTTAACGCGATTGTATACGCATTTGACCGCAGCGCCCTCTCCTGTATAGACGTTGAGCGGCTACATGCAACGTTTCATCCATGACATCCCCAGCTCTTGAGTTACTACAACAACTCAGAGCCCCCTACTCGTCCCGCAGTCGTGGCCGAGTGGTTAAGGCGATGGACTAGAAGTCCATTGGGGTCTCCCCGCACAGGTTCGAATCCTGTCGACTGCGCAAACATTTTTTTCATCATTTTTTTCATCATTTTTTTGTCCTACACGAGCACGCGAGCACGTGAACACGTGAGCACGTGTGCTCACGAGCAGGAGCACGAGCACTGGACGCCAGACAGATGGACGGACGGACGGACGGACATGGCTAGCCCCTAAAACGATCCATCTAGGCAACATGCCGACGTTATAGAGGGGCAGCTGAGCCAGCAAGAACAACAAGGGAACATTACCGAATATACCTCAAAGGAAAAAATGCTAAAGAAAATATTGTAAAGGTGTAGGCGAACTGGTGAATCTTAGCCATGTGGGGATTAACCTGAGACTGGGGTAAAGAAAAAAAAACATCAAAACGTAGAAGAGACAGAAAATAGACAGGACGACGTCTCAAACTCAGCTAACTCGTTCATTTAGTTCACCTCCTTACGCATTCTCAATCTCAAGGTCATCTCCACCAACACAAAAGGACAAAGTCTATACACCAACTCATGTTTACAAACAAACCGGAGCGCCCGGAGCGCCCCTTGCGGACGCCACCGGCGCCGCGCATGCGCGATGGGGGTGTGGGCAAGGAGCTCGCCGTCGCCCAGAAACAAACCATTGAGATGCGGTGTTGTCGGCGTCGGTGTGAGTCCCCGCGCTCTTTTTCGCGTTGGAATTGTTGATTTTACGTCTTCCTGGCAATGTCTGACTACTTGAGCGGCGTCAGCGAAATTAAGGAGGCCCGTTACACCGCAAAACTTCGCGTGAATAATCTGACATGCGGCGATTCATTCCGCGTGGACGCCGCGGAATGTACGCTAAAGCCTGATTCACATGATGACATTTCGCTCGCAATTTTCAGTCGCGATGCCGCTCGGGCTGCAAAAGCGTGAACCGTAGCTGAGATGGTCGACGTCGATACTGAAAATCGCAAGCAGAATCGGACCAAGTGAATCAGGCATAACAAGTCGGTGATGGCCACTAATAACAATAATCAACATCTCCTTATATAATAATAATAATAATAGTTTATTTACCATATACATGTATATATGGTGGGAGCTGGGGAAAAAAGCTTACAAGGAGCTTGACTGGTCCCCAGCCCCTTCACAGGAACACAGCGGTGTCAAAAATTATACAAAGCAAAAGAAGTCCACTAATGCAAAACAGGAATAAATTTAAAAAAGGAAGAAAAGCAAACACTGGGCCGAACATGCCAACTAGATATCAGCCACACACAACAATGAAGGAAATGGATTTGCAAAATACAAAAAGTGAACACGACCTTATTTCAAAGAAAATATTCACGGATCTCACGTGGGGTGTTTACATCGAGCCTGCTTACCAACCTTCAAACTTAAGTCTTTTGAGGCCTGCACTTACTTCTTATCGCAAGTACCGGGCCCATGTTTGGTCTACGGGCCGGTGTTGTCTAAAAGAGCAGACGACAAGCAGACACGTTTGAAAGAGCAGACGACAGTTCGAACGATCAGGCGGCCGTTTGAACTTGAAGACGGACTGAAACGTAGTCCGCAGGTGGTCCGTACAACTTGATGGTTTTCCGGCGTTCATGTTGGAACAAAACAAATAAATCTGATGACCACAAGTATCCGTGAATTCAACCCAAAGTGCTTCCCGTCCAAGCAATCGTGGTCCGACGGCGTCTCGTTTTCCCTTTTCACGGCACATATCCACGTTCTCGGACGAACCGAGCACATGAAAACTGACCTTCAAACCTTTCTCTACTTTTTTAGTACAGCCCCAGTTGCGGCATTTTGACGAGAAGGCAGGTTTTTGTCTGGTTCCTTTAAAAACAACGCAGGAATACACGTCTGGCATGGGCCCTTCCGCCCACAGCCCCGGACCGGAAGTGCGTCCCACGCGCCACCACCGCACCATGATGTAACGGAGATGAGTTCGTGTATACAGTTCGAGCACCAGTCTCCATCAAACAATGCAATAATGTGAGCAACCTTACATGTGGACAACCACATTCTTGCAAATGTGACAACCTTGCAAAATAGCACCTTTATAATTCTTGTTTATGCTGAGGAACGGTGTGTCCTGCTACACGTCCTGCTACATGTAGGCTCGCTTATACAGACCTCCAAGATATGCCCATTCAAGTCAAATTCATTTAGAAGGGGTTGTTGTTGTTGAAAACGTTTTATTTAGATATAGGAGGGAACGACGCGGCCGGTCGCATGCCTTGCCCCGAAGGGGAAGGGAAGAGGGCACATGGGGAGAGGAGGAGAAGGAAGAACTATATGAGGCCGGCTACACCAGCCGTTCTGATGTAAGCCAACAGCGAGTCGAAGACAAGCTTCCTTTCTTCATTCAGGCCTGTTGGTGCCGTCCAAGCCTCGGTCGTCTTGGGTCGACTCCCAGGGCTGAGCTTGGCTAGTGCAGCCTCCCTCTCCTGTCGTCTTGCTGAGCACTCTCACAGCATGTGATGCAGGGTGGCGAGAGGCGATTAAGGAAGGTCGTTGGAGGCTGTATCGGGGGTGAGGCCTACGGTCCGCTCGGCCTGAGGTGGAGTGGGGCTAGAAGAGCAACGGTCACAACCGGCATGCTCCGAGGAACGTAGTCCAATGCGCGGCGAAGCGGTGTGGTTTCCAAGCGCAGCCGGTCGCGATACCAAATCTCGTATTTGGCGATACGACGAAGTCAGACCTCGGCCGCCCGCGGATATCCCCGTGGAATCGGGACCGCGCACTCAGGTAACCGGGTGGACAGGCGCCGCCTGGCCTCGGTGCGGGGTACAATGGTGTTGAGGTGTCAGTGTTTGTGTCCGAGCCGGAGGTTGTATCATCCAAGAGGCGTAGCAGAGGCTGATTGGCCGAGGGGTAAGACAAGGACGCCCTTGCCAGCCGGTGTGCCGCTTCGTTGCCCTGGATACCCGCGTGGCCCGGAACCCAGGCAACCATGACCTTTACAGTTGGCCCCAGAATCAACTCGAGCCCCGCCACGGCCGCGCGGATGGAGGGAACTGTTGGAGATCGAGGGGAGGCCGATGAATGGCATGCGCTGACATCTTCCGTCTAGTCGGAATGCAAGAGAATTTCTGTGGGTGTGAGCCCTCCAGTGGCGGTGTCACGGAGCACCGGTTCCACTCCCAGAAGAAGCGCCCGGAGCTCAGCCTCAAGGGAGTCAAGCCCTGGCGGGAGCCGAATACTGGAGGTTGAACCTAAGGCCAGGCAGCAGGCAGCGGCCGCAGAGGAGCCGGATTCTGGGTCCGTAGCCGCATCGCAGTAGTATCGACGCACTTGAGGTCCGTCGACGTTAGCAGCGCGTTCGTGTGCTGCGGCTTGGAATCTACGGCAACCGGGATGACTGCCTTCTGCGCGGAATGGTTTTGGCTTGCTGGGGGCCAGGTGCGGCAGGCTCCACGGTGGTGGGGGTGTGGTGGGTGGGGGCACCCCTTCAACGGGCCGCAGGCCGAGCAGCCTGAGAATGGAGCGGCCAGGTCTGGACCTTGAGAGGCGGAGGTGCTGCCCGAAACTTGCCTCGTGTAGCAGGTCGCCAATGGTGTGGAGGCCTGCATGAGCTTGTAGCGTGTCAATCGGCGTAAAGTTCGGAAGGACCGTCACTATGCGCATGGCACGCCGATTTCGAATCTCAAGGGCTTCATGTTGTTTTCTGGTAAGACCCACGTGTTGGGCACCGCAGATTATTTTGGCATGGATCAGACTTCGAACCAGCATGCGTAGAGTGTGGGTGTCGGCGCCCCAATCCTTGGCTGTAGTGCGACGGATGAGGTGGAGCATATGGTTGACGGAGGCTATTGATCTCGCTCAGCCATGTCTTAGGTGGTTCGTACATGGAGGAGTCCACACCGAGAACACGCAGCACGTTGGTGGCGTCAATGACGGTGCCCCTAAACTTGAGCTCAATACACGATGCCGCCTCACGGCATGCTTTGGTGTTACCTGCGGGCTTCTAACTCCGATTCCCTCAGACCCTGTTCCCGGATGAATATGACACAGCAATACTTCGCTCTTGGCAAAAGGGTTTATTCACTCACTCATTGCCTTAGGGGGTTTCGGGATCGGGGAACGGTCATCAGCGAGGCCGGGGGAAAGTCCGCTGCCATAGCAGCTTCTCCAAGTCCCAGCGGTAGTCGTCCACACCGCGTCATGGGGACGTCGTCGACCAGGGTCGCAGTCCGGTTCGTCCGTCGAGTCCGCCGCTCGACGTAGCGCCCGCACTCCCCGCGCCTGCGTCCGTCTCCCCGTCGATTCCCGCGCCAGCGTCCTCGTCTCCCGCCACCACTGCGCGCTGTCCGCCGTCGAAGAGCTTCACCGTCCAAGAGAGCCTTCCTTTGTCCGGCTTCCCCTTTTCAAGCCTTCGCCCCTTTGTTGTGGGAGCCAGCCGCGTGACGTCAGTTGGCTTCGGGGAGTGGTCCAGCCGGACCTTGTGGTGCGCGAAGCCATCGGGGCCCCCCGAGGCATGAGGCATCTCGGGGGCCGGGATTTGGAAACCGAAGGGTCGGCGCGGGGGAGGGCAGCCAGATCTCCACATACCATAGATGGCGTATTGCGTTTTGTCTGGTGAAGGGGTCAGGCCTCTCTCAACAAGGAATCCATGGACAACGTCCAGGGCTTCCTGGGCCGCATCGCTTTAAGGGCCGATTCACATTATGGACGACGGGTGGCCCATCGGTCTTCAAAGCGATGCGGCCCAGGAAGCCCTGGACGTTGTCCATGGGTTCCTTGTTGAGATTTCCCAGAACAATGGCACAGTGGAACGCTCTTCTCCAAGAAATAGTAACGACCAATAGTCTAGCTTTGTTCGAAACATGCCTTTCTCAACTATGTATGTAAACAATATTAAGCAACTCTGGCTCAGTGTACTTCAGATAAACAGTTAAGTGTGTTTCTGCCATTTCAATAGCATTTGAATTTATGTGTCTTCATGTGAAAATTGGTAATTCTATGCCAATGTTGCTTGTGTTGACCTTGTGACTGTGGCGGTGCAGTAATAACTAACTTTTACTAGATATCTCGACGAGTAGTTCGTTTTAGGTGGTGTCTAATATTTAATTGTGAGGATAATGTAAATTGCAATGTTGCATTGAAATTGCGTTTGGTGCAAAAGTTGCTTGCGTTTTGTATATTTCTTTCACCTCTGCGCTCCTGTAACAGCCCCAGAAAGGGGCTAACAGTGTGTATAAATAAAAAAAAGAAAGAAAGAGCGAATCAGCGAGCAAAAAACGTAACCACGAGAAACCACGCTCCTTTTTTCTCGAGCTGTGAGTGACTTTAGGCTACACGTAATTTTCTCCGAGAGTGCGTGAGGTATAGTACGAGGACAAGGTACATGAGACACGAAAATGAGATAAATAGACAGGTTGCACCGGCTACGTGACACATCTTACGCAGACTGCGCTTACAGGAGTGCGAAAGCAGGGCATCAAACCGAGATGAGATCAATCACCCGAGCCCGGTGCCTTTGACTTTATCCCCTTCTACCCAACTACAAACGTCAAATCCCATTTCGATGCGCTACGGTAGCATTATAAACACGCCACCACTTACGAGTACAATGGAAATAAAAATAAGCTCCTAGCTATACATGAAATAAAAGCTTATGATATGTAAGGTACTTTGTTAACAATAAAAAAAAAGTAAACAAGCAGTGTAACTGTTTTACTGGGAGCAGAGTTATGATTTATCAAAGGATATAGAAACAGAGACCAAACTAGTGAACGACAACGAGAAAATAGAATTCCGAGGACACCTAAGCGCTTCTTAAGAGTTGGGAATGCGATAGCATGAATATCGTTCTTCCCGCTCCCTTAGTTCGTCTGCTGCACTGGCTTGGACGGCCACGTTTCTCTACTGCCGAGGTAGCGGCCAACGGCCGAGCGAGCGATCTCGTAAAGTGGCCGCGCCGCGCTTAGCTCGGCCGTGCAGCCTCTCCGGAGTTTGCCCGCGCGGGCACTGCGGGAAGGCGCTCCTCTTACCGGCGGCCGGGCCGCTGCGGGCGCTGTGCCGCCATAGAGAGGACTTCTCTGCTGGCGTTCCTTAAAACTACGCCACGCGCGAGCCAATGGGAACCTCGTCCCTTGAAACTATGACGCTCACCAGCCAATGGAGCCTATCCTCGAGATCGCCGCTACAGACGACAGGCTTCGCATCACTGCGACAGGGGAGTTTAGGTGACGTTTGGCGCGGCTTCAAAAGCTGATGACGTCGGTTCACTTCATGAGACAATTCATGCTTTCGCATTAAAAATATAAAAAACAAATTAGACAGAGGCTCTAAGTTACAATTGTAGTCAAAAGTGAAGATAATGTGCTGAGGATGTCAGCATAGGTTTACGGAGAGACACCGAGTGAATCTGCCAAAGGACTTTCAAATCACAAGAACTAATAGTAGGCTGTTTTATATCAAACACCACACTGGCGGAACGGGGTCTGCGTACACGGACTCGGAGTTGAAATGCGGTGTGCCTTCTTTTACAAATAGTGCACGTAAAAACTTTATGCGTTAGTCTGCGCTCGGTGCTGTCCCCCTTCTACTTTTGTCCTCTATTTTAATTACGCTGTTTTAACGTGAACAATGACCCACTTGCCCAGTATTCAATATTTTAATAATACACTAATGTTTCGCTTATTTAAGTTTTTTATACAGACATACTCATGTATATAAAATTGAGGAAGGTAAATTGAAAATTTACTGTACTATATATATAGGAACGGTAGATTTTAAATTCTGACTGGTCGAACCATTATAGGATTTTGCTCGAGATAAACAAAATTGTTTCGTTCATCGTAATTACAATAATGCATTTATATCATTTGGCTCATAGGCTGTTAATCGCAGCCATAACTATTAATACAATCGAAACAAGAATCAGTCGAGACAAATTTGTAAGCTGATAAAGTAGGATTCTTAAATCACTTTTGCCAAAGGAGAGACTTAGAAAACAAGCGCAGTAGAGGGGCTGTATTTATTTATTTATTTAAATACCTTACACACCCTCAAGGGGCATTATATAAAGGGGGGGGGTAAGGGTTACAAAGCAGAATAAATCGGAAATACTGAGTGTAATGGTCGCGGAGGGCCACTACGAAAGGGGGAGAGAGACATGAGAGGCTACGACAAAGACAGCGCCTCGGAAGGCCTGTAAAGATACTGGAAGGCTTACATTTCGTGGCGCGTGGGACGCGAGATGGTCGGTGGCCGGGGACCAAGCGGCCACACAGGGGAAAGGAAGACACGTCACGCCAGCTCGGAGTTTCAATCAAGACTGGTTCTATTTACAATCTGTACATAAAATTCTGGGACAGCGCGTGCCGCTGTCACGCACGTGGCACGCGCTGCTTAGATTATTTACAGCACACTACACTGAGCACACAAACAACAAAATCAACCACACTTAAGTACACATACATCAAAGGCCCCCAAAGTAGCTAAATCTTGGCGAAAAAGAGCTTGATTACTTCGACAAACAATGTTATCGGGCAAGTCGTTCCAGTCAGCAACGGCATGTGGCGAAAGCGAGCAGAAAACAAGGATGACTTACTAGAGATAAGTTTACATCTTCCATGAGTTATATATACTTCTTCATCAGTTTTATAGAACTCATTTTTGATTGGCACTAAATATTCTAAGATATAAAAGAATTAATATACATTAAAAAATGTCAATGTTTGTATTTGGAATAGGCGTCAAAATTGTTAATTGCTAGGTTCACACCTATATTTTTTACACGCGGTAAACTGCTTCTGATACTAAGTTAAAAAATTTATTGTGTAATCAAAGTTGATTAATACGGCAGTGGTATAAATGCATCATTCCAACTTTTCTAATCGTAATCTACAATTGGGAATAGCAAGAATTTTTGTTTTATGAACGAAAAGAGGTGTTAAATTGTGAATCTTAAAATTAAAAAAAGAGTTGACGATAACATAGAAATAAGTTTAAAATATAGAGCGGTCACCCTCCGTTTTATCTTACTTGAAAACGGCCAGTAATTAACTCCCTATGTCTGAGATGTTCGCTGTTAAATGAAATTCAATGTTTTTATTTTATTTTTTCATAACCAGGCTGCTTACACTGTTCAAACGTTGAAATCGCAAATTATGTTGTGAAACCAGGACTTTTGTATATCAAGGTGCCACTACATTGTACTCGACAGTTGACGTCCTGTTCTAAGGTGATCGTTGTGCAAAACCTTACACTAATGAAATGAAATTAATTTTCTCATTCTGCCACAAGAAAGCGTGATCATGACTCGATTGATCCGTGCTGTACTCGGTTCATCCCTCAAGCTGGCAGTGCGGTTAAAGCTATGTGCTCGCCGAACCAATCAACCTGCTGACCTCTCTCTGCTCTCTCTTCTCTGCGTGGGCATGGGCGGGAGGCTGATCACGTGGCAGGAGGTAAACCTATGACCGGCTCTATCGAGCTTGTAGCTTCCACCACACTGTCAGCTTAGGGGTGAACGGACTATAAGCGGCCTTCGATCCATTCCGTTCCTATGTCGCAACCCGTACTCGCCACGCAAGCCGGATGAGAACCAGTGCTTTAATGTTCATTTCCCACGACAATTCAATGAAGGAAACTGATTGACTGCGTAGCATCTTACGAAGAGAATGATCTTGATTGCCAAAGAGTAGCTTGTGTTCGATTTCATTATAGAATTTGCCCAGCATAAAATATTGGCTAGGTTTAACATTAGGCAGCAACCGGATTGACAAAATACAAAGGAAAAAACAGAAAAACGAAGACGTCTTTTATACAAGACTGATCGGTCTCGCTCATTCCCACTCTGTACGGATCACAGGAAGGACCGAGGAATGCCGTAGTTTAGATGAGGCGCTATTATTTTAAGACTTTAGACAGAAACGATGTCAACTCCACGCCTGTGCTTCACGCTCCGTCAGGTATTTGGAAAAGGCTTCGACAGCAGTGACTTACTATGGATTTTGTATTTGCTGGAAATAGTGAGACCCGTGGTAGGTGACCTTCCTCACGTGCGCGTAGATTCGGGACTCATCGCGGGAACACGCGTTCAAGTCGCCGAGAAAGAGGTCGAAGCCTTCTGGGAATTCCTTACGCGGTGCCGCCGGTTGGCGAACTCCGCTTTAAAAGCCACAACCAATGCTGCCATGGAATGGGAACCTACAACGCTTCAAGTAAGCCGTCTCCGTGTTGGCAGCTGGACCTTTATTTCATGGAAAATGGTGCTCTTAATTATTCGAGTGCATCGGAGGACTGTCTTTATTTGAACATCTGAGGCCCGTGTCACCATGTCTGAAGACAAACTCATGTGACAAAAAGCTCCCAGTCGTTGTTTTTATACACGGTGGAGCATTCCAGTGGGGTGACTCGTCTCTCTTCTTGTACGACCCGGCGAACTTTGTGGCCATGTCCGATGTTGTGTTTGTGACCTTTAACTACCGGCTAAGCATATTAGGGTTCTCTCACTCGAAATACCTGCGTTGCCTGGCAACATGGGTCTTTGGGATCAGAATCTGGTGCTCAAGTGGGTTCAAAAGAACATTGTGAACTTTGGAGGCGATCCGAACGAAGTGACTCTCAGCGGCCAGAGTGCCGGTAGCTATCTCCGTGGGACTTCACGCAATTTCTCCGCACAGCCAGGGCCTTTAAGAGGGCTATTCTACAGAGCGGAACGCAGCTTTCAACCATCTTCGGCGCGTCGAACAGGGGTACTGCTAAAAATACCGCCATCACGGCTGCTTTGGGATGCTTCTGAAAACGGAAAAACCATGAAAGAGCAGCTGGACCAAGTGGCAAATTGTTTGATGAAGCTGGAGCCAAAATTTATTTTTGATACGGTAAAATCACAAGATATAATCCAGCAGATGTTCATGCCAGTGGACGGAGATGACTTCCTTCCTGATGACTTATTATCTAATAAGAAATGGAACGGGCTACTCTTCAAAGAAATCTTAATAGGCAGTTTTGCGAATGAAGGTACGCTGCTTCATCAATTACTTGAATTACAGGTTTCCGTCTTTATTCAAACTTTACACTGGTGACTATAGGATAGCTTCCATGGTCACCTCTGGGCACATTTTCGATATTTCGTTGGCACTTCGAAAACGAATCGTCCAAGCCTACTTCGGCGATGAGGGGCGACATGAGCTCTGAGGAAGTGGCGATAATTTTAAGCAAAATGTTTGGTGATGCCATTTTCTACTGTCCAACTCAGATCTTTGCTGATGCAACTGCTAAACTGGGAATAACCACGTACAGATACTTGTTCGACTACAGGCCGTCTTACAGCTTCTGGCCTGAGTGGACTGGAGCTTCTCACGGCGACGAGCTCCTGTTCACACTTGGATCACTGCCTTTCCTGAAAGATGAATCCAGATACACCGAGCCGATGGGAGAAACGGCACGAGCGTTTTTCTCTCAGCTAAATTTCACGACTCAAGAAGAAACCTTCATGAAACAACTTGTGAGCGCATGGAACTCATTTGTCCAAACAGGGTAAGGATGTTTGAATTACATAAAAAATTGTCACTGGGATTCTAAGTGACGCTTAAAATATTTGTGAAATCTCCGGTATCGAAATAGCACACGAATGATAATTGGAAGTCGTATATTAATAACAACAACCACAAAAATAAGGCGGTTTCGCTTGATGCATAAAATAATGCATGCATTCTTTTTATAGACACTGCAGTCACTAATAGCTTAACAAACGCAAGGCGTGACTAAATCTATTTTAACAGAATAGCTGTTAAGCCGTGTGCTAAACCAGATGATAAACCTTCTCTCATACTGCGAAATCCCCGTCCATCGCGACACGAAGAAAAGCGATATATTGTAAACAGACTGTTTAATATTGGTCAATTTCAAACTTCAAACTAACAAGAGAGTTGCAGAATATCAACAGGATGATAAATTTGGGATAATATGTTTCCTGCGTATTGCCGAAAGGCGTTGGAAACCTTTAAACGTTTTTAAACGTGCAATGAATCTTTCGATTGTTCGTTTTAAGCTATGTATTTTTAGTACATTATATTGAACACGCTCCCTCGGGAATGAAGCCAGGGTTCGAATCAGTGCCACTGCCCTGGAGTAAAAGCAGCCTAACTTTTTTGCTTTTCTTGGTAACACTTGTCCGTCAAAGCTTTGAGCGTGTTCCAAACATTCGACATGCGCTTTATGAGAACAATAGAGGTCGCTAGTATTGATCTAAGTTAAAATAAATTACCGAGCCGAATTAACAGCCCATCAATGTACCACTATCTATGTGTGTTTAAACACTCGAACTAAGTGTTTAAAACCAGGATTTTTTAGGACAGGCTTAATAATTACCCTCTTAGATTATATTACTGCATACTGAGCACCGGGTGTTTGTAACGGGTATGTGTCTACGTAAACCTGGTATGGCTTTATTATAATTAGGTTCAAGGCGAAACTACTATATTCTGCTTGTTTAGCGAAATTATTTATTTGAGTTGCACTAGTACAGGTTGCAGCGAAGCCAATTTCGTAGCGGTTTTTGTTTCGTAGCGCTACTTTATAAAGGTTTGTTTTTTTCTTAAATAGACGGGGGGGGGGGGAGGGTAACCCCTCCCCCTTTCCTCCAGAAATCGAATGAAAGCAGTCAACCATGTGCACCGTCTATAGAAAACAAAACAAAAACGCTGCGTTAGCAAGAGTTAGTGTGATGGAAAGCACCTCATTCTCGTCACGGAGCTTCCCCATTACTGATTATTTCGTCTTCGCGATAGTGCTGAGGCGACAGCTGCGCAAGCGGCGGGTAATGGGAAGAATAGTGCAATACGGCGCTCTGCCATGGACGTTCTAAATAATAAAATCACTTTGGTACTGCGTTCCTTCAAGCAAGCTTGACCATCCGACTTTGAAGACACGTTTTCAATAATGAATCACGCGTGTGATTACGATGACGGAGATTCTGACGTTACTCCCCTTGGAGCAACTTTCATATTATGTTCACAGCTTGGACCTTTTTCAATAGCCAAAAATAAAACGGCACAACGAACTTTGTTTGGAGCTTTGTGTTTGTCCGTCTCTTCTTCCCCTAGCTCCAGGGCGTATTATGCCCGAGCTAAACCAGCTGGCCTACAGATTGCTTTAGTTTAAATTAATGGGAAAGAACTAATACTGAAACCTTTTATTACTGGGTACTAGTTTTCAAAAGCCTTTTGAAGGTAGGAATGCAACTCACTGTCAAACACCGAGAAAATATATGACCTACTAGTAGACACAGCAGCTCCAGCTACTTCATGCGTGGAGAATTAAGCTAACAGCCAAAAGGGGAAGCTTGCTTTCCTGCCTAAAATTTAGTAATCCAATTCAAATTCATAAAGTTTGAGTGAAATTGTGCACACATTACGCTGGAACTTACTCGTCATTGTACTTCTCAGGTTCCGTAACTTTGGTAGAAGAAAGATTCACAAGGACGATGCAGCTATCTTGAACATTGAGTCGTTCGATTGTTTTAGTCTTCTTCTACAACTTGATGGTAGTCATCAAATATGCTAGCGTCGTACGATGTTCACAAGTTGGAAACCAACTTATGAGGTAGTTTCGGTTTGAAAACGATAAAATTAGAAAAACTCGTAACAATGAGGGTTCCGAAGCTTTGCGAACATAGCTTGAAAGTAAGAGACCCGCATTAGTTTGTTCATATGTGTAATACCGAAGCTTACGTACCGCAGGGCATGCTCCTAATTCGAACGTATGTATTAGGGAGGTGTATAGCACTTGTCTGATATTACATTAGAAAACAGTCAGGACTTTTTGATTTATCTGGTTGTAGCAGTGGGGCAATACATATCCTTTCTGTTTTTATTAGAGCCTCAGGCTATAGCCCAGACTCTAAAATTTACATTGAACAATATTACGCACACATTACTTTTGTACGTCTTTATTGCATAATAACGTACAAACAGGAAGTGATACTTTTAGTTGCCCGTGCTTATTTTAACTTCACTGAAAAAGAAGTCAAGTTAGGTTAATACGGTCATCTTTACCATGCATGCAACTGCCGGTTTTGTGACTACGTCAGTCTACTTTAGGTTCCTAAAGCACGTTGGCCACCGCCGTCATCACCAGGGCTCTTAAACTCAATACCAGGGTTTAAGACGCCAAAGCGAAAAGATCGCATATGAAATTTATTGAGTCACTAGCACATGATGATTTGTCGCGTCCTCAAAGACCGATTCGAAATAGTCGTTTGTAAGCCGCCTTCACCCGCGACTGTTTTTTTGTTTTGTTTTTTTATGACTACACTCTACTTGGCGGTGGTAGCATTTAGCTATAATTTGATTATGTAACCTGAATGGCTTGCAAAGTCGCAGAAAAGCTATGGGTTGTTCCCGCCATAGAAGGCCACTCATTAAAAAAGTGACCCCTAAAATGCGCAATTAAAGATTCTTAAATATATTTTTATAGTTAAAATCTCAATGAATAATTTAATTTTCTATCAATCTGCAATGAGATCAAACCTCTTGTTGTAAAAGCTCTAAGGAAAAAAAGAGAAAACCGGCACATCAAGGCCACTTCTCTCAATGGGAGCCTCGCGAAACAGAGGGAAACACATCTGCGTTTTATTACAATTATAATATTTTGTAAGTAAATATGAAATCACCGTATCCATGCAGGAAACCAACGATTCCTGTGTCTGGTGTCGAATGGCCGCGGTATACAGGAAAAAACCCTCAGATGCTTCGTTTGCATCCCACCAACTACAAGCTGGGGCTGGACGAAAAGCGGGACCTTTGCAAGCTGTGGGAACCTCTAATACTCAAGCAGTAAGTTTGAGATTACGATGTATTGCCGTTTAGCGCGTTTAATATTTTGATCCCTTTGCGTTTTTATATTTACTTTTATCATTTCTAACTTTTAATGAGGATTTATTCTGAGTAGCTCATACCAGCTATAAGGACCGCCTTTGATGAAACAAACAAAACGTTTACAAATAAATAGTCTAGGCTCTGATTATAAAGTAGCTACAAAACAAACTTCAATGGGTGTTTACAAGATTACGATTGAATGGCATTAAATTGATAAAAGGGTCATGACTAAATAGCGATAAATAATTTAATGGATGTTGCACACAAACTATAATATCACAAGAACACTGGTGAAAACAGGGAAATTCACGAAATATGAATAATCTACATCTAAATTACTGAAATATTTAGTAAAACTTCCGAACATCGCTGCAAGGCTTGCTGTAAGCAGAGGCTGTAGCTTAATTTTTATCATAAATGTTGTTATAATGGAAATGAAACCTTCAATCAAAATACCTCTTTAGACAATTTCTGTAAGACTTTTATGCAGATTTATTTACGTGACATATTGGCTACCAGCGGCGACTTGTTTTATATCCCTCTGAAGAACTGAGGTTCTGTTGGAATTAAAGAGATATAGTACTCGCAAGAAAAATGTCTCCTTACAAAAGAGGTTCTATAAGAACCAGTTTGGCAAGAGCTGTAATGATATATCTCAGGTGATTTAAACATAGAAGTAAGTATTTAACTGGACCCCACGGTAACAAGCCCAGGAGACTAATGATGGACGAGGTGCCCCATCTGTGCACGACAAAACAAAAACAAAGAGCTCGTGCTTTTTGAGGTCTCCATATATTTGTGGGACAAGATTGAGTTAAACAAAATAAATTTCTGAAAATTATTTCCAGAAATCTGGAATAATCTTTTTTAATCTTTTTGTTCGTAATTTTTCGACCATGTGCAACCGTTGGTAAGCCAGATATAGTTATGAAAATTCAATGCCAACAGCCATTCCTATTTGATTGACCGAAGCAGTTCACAGACGGGCCTAGGAGTATATGTTTCAGAGTAAGAAACAAAAATAATTGTTAAAGCGTTCTACTATATCATGGACATCGACCGTCAATGAAATGTAATATACCGAACGTAATTTGTTTTTGTGTTTGAAGATAAATAGGCATAAAAGCAAGTATACAGTGTTGTACTGTGCACGATAGGAGCACGTTAAAATAAATGCACACTATATCTTTCGTTCTGAATCTACAGGATAGCATATGCGCGTGAAAACTCCCCTCGCGTTGTCGTGCAAGTTACGCTAGTTTAGCGGTGCACTGGAGTGCACCACTAAGCTTCCATCGCCTTGTCAGCATAATGGCAAATTTTTTTATTTTTTTATTTTTTTTTTTTGTAATGAAACGAACGACAAATAGCGCTACATATGAATGGCGGTGTCAAGTAGCCGGCTTACTTCTGCTTCCCTTACCGCCAGAGGAAAGCAACTTTTTATACGAATGTTTTTAAAAATTGCTCCAAATTGTTCATTTACGCAACAAATAGGGCTGAAACTATTGCGTCCAGCACTTCACGACTCCTGGACAAACCTTCTGGTATAACTTGAGCGTTCTGCAATGCGCGGTTCATTAACGTGCTGCGAAAGACGCTTGGACGTTATCTCGCGTGTACGCTGAATATAGATTTGTGAAGTCTACCTGATATGCAAATTTTTTCCGGAATTACAGGGCCCCTGCAACAGATCAGCCTACCCGCCCTACGTCAACGCGGAGACCGACCCAGGCAAAAATGCCACCAGAGGTCCCCCAACTTGATCAACCCAACAACGAGTTGAACTCAGTGGGCACAACAGTGCGGCCACTCAGCTCACTCATTACGCTTTCAACGTCCATCGCTGCATTGACCTTTACTATTCGCTGAGAATTAAAGCGAAGTGTCGTATGATCGCGGCAAGGTCGAACGTGAGTCAATAGTGGGAGTGTACTGCAGCGTCAGCGACAAATCAAATGCAGACACGTGATAAAGCAAAGCGCCATTGAAAGACTCTCGTTACGTGTTTTGTTGGTCCCAGCTGAATACATACCTCGCATGTTCAGCATTACTGAGATAAGCCTGTAGATAACCGCAAGTACTGTAAGGTATCAGCCTATTTTTTGCATAATGGCGTAACAGTTTCGAGACTTAAATAAGCTGTTCAAGGAAGTTCACTTACTGTTCTGGGATGTTATCTGTAAGATTACTGGGGATGTTATTATATTGAATTATAAATACTGCCTTTTTAAAGACAGCTTTCAACCAATCTCTCATACCTGTCAGTTTTATTTAAGGTAATACCCAATTTTATATATTTCAGTTAAATTGTTAAGCTAGCGAGTACTCTTTTTCTAAAAACTAGTAAATATCTTCTTAAACAATATGATTTACATCTAAGATGAACTAATTACATTCACATTCGTGATTTGTAAGATAATTTAGTAAACCCCACATTAATTCTACTAAAGGTTTTACGTGAAATCACGTTAATTGCATCCTGTAAATTAAGGAAGACGCCTTCTCGGAACAATAGCCTCTTCACATTGCTTCTTTCTGCGAGTCACTTGCCTATGTACGAGGGTTTTTCAATAAAATAAGGTAACAAGAGTTCCTCTTGTCAAACTGTTTCATAGGCAGATATACAGGCACACAGTAGTATGTCGCTGGTGCACATTACTTTTCAACATAATCACCATGCTTTCCAAACAATGGGCCCCACGGTACACTAAGGTATCGATGCCGACATAGAAGAAATATGCGTGAAGTTCCTGAAACCAAGTCATGACGGCTTGCTGAACTCCGGCATCGGTAGTTAGTCGTCTACCACTTTTGTGTATCTTCAATAGTCCGAAGAGATGGAAATCACTTGGTGCCAAGTCGGGGCAGTAGGAAGGACGCTCTTAAACCTAATATCATCTCGCGACTGGAAGAGAGGGCCGGCGAGAAAAAAGGACGATCTCGTGCCATCCAAGGCCCGGGTACGCAGCACATATTTTTTTTTCTGGACTGATCGTAAAACCGTTTTGACGACCGGTTTAAATTAAATGTCCTGTATTATCACAGGCTGTCGGAGGAAGTTCAGACAGAAAATTGATGGTGCCAAAGCCCATATAAACGTGTATAAACGTGCCCGAGCACGTTGGTGCAGGTGGTAGGTGCAGTTGTGCCAAAGACCTTGAACGTTGAGTGAATATGTCAGCAGCCGGAAAACCAGCTCACACTATAATGATTAAAAAGCGCAACAAGACGACGGACACAGAAGAAGACACAAACACGGCGAAGACACAGCGCATTCCTCACACAAACAAACATACTACCCGGTATGAAGGGAGATATTAGCCAATATCGGCTTCGCATACAGTCCCGAGCTTGTCCAACGCGAGGTGCACTTCCCATTTACAAAGGTTCTATGTTTATGCTACTAACACTATAAAGAATCTGTGCCAAAATCGGCGTTCTCAGAATGTTCTAAGAGCAGTGACGGCTGTCGTGAGAGCGTGCATGATGTGCACAGTGAGACATGCGGAATTCGATGCCCAGGTCGTTGCCACAGATTCGGGACTCGTGTCGGGGACGCAGGTCACAGTCGGTAAAAAATAGGTTGAGGTGTTTCTCGGAATACCATACCGTGGGGTATCTTCGCTTCAGAAGGCCCGTGCCAATAGCGCTATGAAAAGAGACATAGAATGCCTCAAGTAAGCCCAAACTCTGCTGGCAGCTGAAGCTTCGCTTCGTGGCGAATGGAACTATTGACTACTCAAGCGGCCTCCGAAGACTGTCTGTACCTGAACGTGTGGAAACCCTCTTGCGCTGACGCTGATTCCTGTGCGAAGAAAAAGTCTGTGGTAGTTTTTATTACCGGAGGAGCATTTCAGTGGGGTAATTCGTCTCTTATTACTTATGATACAACCAACCTTGTTTTTCTGACAGATGTCGTGTACGTTAAATTTATGCACAGACTCACCATACTCGGATTTTTGTCATTGGGTACACCAGAGCTGCCCGGTAATATCGGTCTCTGGGAGCAGGACATGGTACTGAAATGGGTCACGAAAAACATTGGCAACTCCGGGAGTCATGCAAACAATATGACGATCGACATCCAGAGTGCTGGAGAAATCTCGGCGGGTCTTCACGCGATTTCCCCGCCAGTCAAGGCCTGTTCGAAAGGGTCATCATGTCAAGATGTACTGCCCTTTCAATGAACCTCGGAATTTCATACTGGAAAATCGGAAAACTTATTTATATTGTAGGATCGCTAGGATGCCACGGTTCTGAGTGAATGTAAAGGAAAAGTTGCCAACTGTGATGGATTGCCCGAGAAAACTAGATGCAGCATGTATGTACAAAATTCTCGAATCTGTAGACGCAGTTCGACAGATATTTCCCCCGTTGGAGAAGACGACTTTATTCCTAAAGTCATACTATCGGAAAACACATGTAGAATAAACTCTAATCCAAGGAATGTTTGCTGAGAACCAATCTGAACGATAGTACATTGTTTTTCGAAGCCGACAAGGATGGGGCCAGACGACAAGTCGGGGGGGGGGGGGGTGCAGTTGAAGAAGAAGCGAAAAAGGAAGTGAAGATGTTCTCTCCCTAAGCATGGGGTGCCAGACAATCCCCATTTGAGGCCAAACCAGTCCTGCTGGTAACGCGTTACAAGTAACTGCGTTACTGGTAACGATTTACTGTTTTCGCTAACGCAGTACTGGACTCGTTACTTTTCCAAAACAGTAACGGGTAACGTACTTACGTTACTTATTTCGAGTAACGGGTAACATAGTTACGTTACTCGTTTCTTCTTCTAAAGATTTAAAAAATTACACTACAATTTTTCGCATGCTTTTAGGCTAAAAGCCAATGTGAATTGAATTGTTTTTTCCGTTCTCCTTTACGTTTTTTTTGTGAGTATTTAGGTGAAGCCGTAAAAAAGTTAAATAATTATGTGCACTTTTTACATTAAAATATTGTTTCTTGAAATATGGCGCTTATGTATACCTGTTCCGTCAAAACACTAAAACGTGTTCATTCATAATTAACAAACGTAACGCAAATGTTACGTGCGTTAGTTTTTATCGTTAACGGGAACGTGTTGCTTTTATATTGAAGTAACGTAGGTCGGTATCGAGTTCCTTTTATTTGCAAGTAACGAGGAACGTACTTCGTTACTTTTTTACGGCAACACCTACAACACTGATCAAAACTGCCGTGTGTTCTTTGAGCCTGTGTGAGGAAGCGTGCAGTGGAGGAGGGGTTGGCGGGGGGGGGGGGCTCTTTGATGTCGAGCTGGGGGCCGCTTGTGGCTCGCGGGCCATGGGTTCCCGACCCCTGACCTGAAGTATTCCTTCCCTGCACTGTCAAACTTCCTGTCTGGTGACTACCGCTTTGCTATAACAGTTGCCTTAGGGCCCGTTTTTGATAGTTCGCTCTCACAAGCAAGATGTATCGTGGCCTTCTATTACGGGGATTATGATGGGGAGCATGATGTCAAAACCGTTGGAGATATATTTAGCCAAACATTTGGTGCACGCTGTCTTTAACTGTCCGTCCCAGCTGTTTGCTGTCACGACCTCCAAGCAAGGAATTAACGCCTATCCATACGTGCTCACATACAGAGAATCATTAAAGCTTCTGGCCAGTCTGGATGGGAGTTGCGCACGGTGACGAAATAATGTTAACCGTTCGTTCCCTTCCGTTTTTTCGGGATAAGAGCAGGTAGACTGACCAACTAAGTGAGTGCGGCAGGAGGCACTTGGAACGCCTGAGCTACACGGCAGATGAAGAACACTTCGTAAAGCAGTTAGTCAACGCATGAGCCACCTATGTCAAAACTGGGTGAGACTTTTGACATGACGCTTTTGTCAATACTCAGTTTTACATTAATTCCGAACTTGTTCAGATATCTTTCCGCGCATCAAAACGACTTTGAATATATTACTGTTCTATCGGAAACGCAACTAATCTAATTTTCTGAATTATATATTTCCAATATTTTTGTTTCATATTGGACAAGACAACACAGTTAAATAAAAATGATCTGCAACCTCTATCGATACATCCTGCACCTTTCATGCATCAAAATATTAAAGTTTACAAAGGTCTGCTATGTCTGCTGAAGGTTAAAATGTCCGTGTACCGAAACGTCCGCACACCGAAAACACCGCACCGAAAAGTCATACATCGAAACTTCCTATACCGAAATATCCAGATCCCATCGACTAGAGCGTGCTAATCGCGTGAATGCGGACTGCCACTCACACACTCTGCTGCTTGTCGTCAAGACCTCCGCTATCGTTACCGGTCCCCAATATGCTATTGGCGCTGCTTGTACCAAAATGATTTGCTGGGCGAGTTAGATAGACATCTTGACTAAAACAGCGCAAATAATTTACGTGCATTTTGGTACAATACCTTTCTTCTACAATGGGCTCTGTACCGCGGTTCCCTCCTCTAGACCCCGTTTCTTCATATATTCATCTAATCGCTATGTCTGTGTGCAAGGCAAGGGAATTTTAGTCCCTAAATTATTGTTTTCTTCCTTTTCTTTCTTCTCAATTTTCAATTCAGTGGAAGCCAACACCCTTTGGGTCACCGTAGACATCGCGTTTCTTCTTTTTCTGGTAGTAACCGTTGGGTCACCGTCAACTTTGTAGAACACGTCTGAATATTTGTACATAGATTTATTCACTTAGGTTACTTAAAAATGCAATTTGACATTCCGTTGAAATAGCCCTTAGAAAGAGGTTTTTAATTTTAATAATTTTAACGCCATTGACACCTTTCTTCTCTTTCACTACCTCATTATTAAAACCTCAGTTGTGAGTCAGCGCTCTTTCCTTCCTGTTGTCTCTTCCTCACGTAAATTATTTGCGCTGTTTTAGTCAAGATGGCGCTGCTTGGTTGACTACATCGGACCGTATCGTTGTCTGCAGTTGAACTGTGAAACGGAGTATAGCTGCGTGTATGGTACAATTCGAACTCATTGTGCTTTGTTTTATAAAAATATTAATATTAATTAATAATATTATCATAAACTTAATAAATATTAATATTGAGTTCATGCAATGACATGCTCTACATCAAAAGTGGCGTTCCAAGGCACTTTTGCTGTCAAAGACACTTGAGCTGGAGAGGCTCAAGAAAACAACAGCACTACGAAGCGCATTTCTTGGATCTGTATTCAAAGCATTTTGCGGCACTGTGCTGTCGTGCTATTTATTGCCTTGAATTTTAGTGCGAACAGATTCTGAAGTCAGGTATACATGAATTGCACTTTATTTTGTACTTGGTTAAAACGCTTTCAAATTTACTATAAATATAGACCGGCTTTACCTAGGGGCCTGTTTAAAAACAGCGACGGCAAATAAAAGTTCCATACGGTCTCCCGTTTCCGCAGTTGTAGACTTCGCCGTGTTGTAGAGATCAGATCGGTCCTTAATTTCAGGCCCTACCTGACTCGGCCCGATAAAGCCTTGGCCCGAACCCGGTCCGAGCCCGAGTGGGCTTTCAAAAAGTAAGCCCGAGACCGACCCGACCAAAAACAAATTTGGTCCGAACGCGGCCCCAGCTCGACTGCTGTTTTCAACATGAATCCAACCTAAACGCGGCCCGAATCATGCCGAACCAGACCCCAACCGGGCCCAAGCCCGACTGTGTTTTCTATTAGTACTACATTTATTTTACATGCGGCCGTTCATACCAAAGGAAACTTTCCAATCTCGTTTGTTTTAAAGGTATGCACAGCCACTATTTACTCAGGGTGTTTCTAGAGCGATGATGCATGTTTCAAATGATTCTGTTTGTTTCGCCTTTGATGCAAAGCAAGAAATAGGCAGAACATATTTATGTTTTGGTTATTTTATGGTATCGCATATTATGCCTGGAGGTCAACGCATTGATTAATTTAATAAGTATTCGATTAATCGGTAGCGAATAATCAAGTTAATTTTTTAGTTGTCGTTCAGCCCTAGACACGTTGGAACGGCTCATGAATAATTTAATTAGCAACACACCTAAAACAAACTGCTATGTACTTAACCACGGGACGCGTGGGGAGCCACGGGGTCTACCGCCGAATCACAAACCTCACTCCAATTGAGGCGCCCCTCCACTTCCTCAAGGAAGGCGCGACGGCCGGCGGTGGCCCATTGCGACGAGAGATAAGCAGCCTAAGTCGCCTATCCGTCGTAGCAATTGCCCAGCGCAGGCCCTCGCGCCTCCCTTGAGGAAGTGGAGGGGCACCTCAATTGGAGTGAGGTTTGTGAATTCGGAGGATAGTTTCGTATCGGCGTGTTGGTCAACGAGTTTGCCCCCTGCCACAATTGGTCAGCGCCACGTCTCGTGCAATTGCAAATGCTATCATGCTTGTGACGATATGCATCATAGTGATGTGACCGGTCTATCTGAGACTTTCTCGAGCGTTCGCAATCTCGTCAGGCTTGGTGCGAGACCGATCACAGCGGGTGGCAAACCCGCTGCGACCAACCAACATTTCCGGACCAACTCGCCGATGTCGAACTTAGCCCTCATAGACGGAAGATGGGATAGGATGCATCGAGCTCAGAATAGGATTATACTTGAGATATGCGACGAGCTCATAATTGAAAATAACAATAAACACCATGCTCATTTTTATCAGCGCAATGTGCACGTTGCATTTTCAGGTTTGACCCCATCCTGAGCTTCGCCATCCGCTATATGCCCCTTCCGCAGTTCGCAGGGCTTGACCGAAGCTGCCAGAGAAGCGACACTGACGCAAAATTATTCTAGATGGATCGATCGTCAGAAGCGGCTATAGTGATCTCCATTTTGGGCCTGGGAGGTTGCCATGGCAACCGTACTGCTAGCGACGCCGGGCGGCAACCTTTATCTAGCTGATATCTCCATTCGTTCATTGAAAGGTGGTAAAAGACCTAAAAGACGCTTTGCATAGCGGTACGGCACGGGCCTCTGGAGGAGCGGTGCCTGTTTCTTCTGTGAAGTGAGACGATTTGCAGCCCGGGGTGTGTCGGGCGACGAGAGCTGCTAAGTATCGTAGGTGCGCGAACAAGGCGAGTGGTTTTCCGCCGCCGGGATGGCGGCCGCTTCGTGGGACGAACGTACCGTCCTTGTACTTTCGGACTTCGCTCCTATGGAACGAAATCCGATTACGCCGGCCACGACAGGACGATTGCCTTGGTACATGACTGCTGCTCGACTGCCCCAGAGTAAGAGAATGTATGCTTAGCATCATATTTCTTCAAGACCCAATCATCCATTCAAGATGAGATTGTCTCACCGACTGGCGAAGAGCGACGTCGACGACGGTCTCACCCTCGTTTGGGCGATGAACAGTCGACGGGGTTAAACCAAGGAGGACGGCATGGTGGTTTCCAGAGGACTGTTAACGCCATCAAAAGAGACGGACACCGGACATTAGGTGTTCTTGCCGACAGGCCAAGTGGTCGTCTGGAAGTTTACCGGCATGCAAAAAGTCAATATTTTAATCTGGTGTAGCACGCATACCCGTGGTAAAGGGGCCATGAAATGATTTTTTAACTTCTTCCTTAGCTTTAATCCTCAACTCAAAAGAGAACAGTGGAATCACGCGGTCGTGACATGTTAGGGCACCGGTGCGATGACCCCAATCTTCCACCATGCTTTGTAGGCACACCATAGAACTTGGCATTCGCAAGTGCACTCATGTGCACTCATTGGCCACGAACGCGAATTTAAATATTCGTCAACGAACTGATTGTTGACGAGCGCATACGTCCGAGTGACGCAGTTTTCGTGTCAAATGCGTGAGCTGGGGTCGGCTGACGTCATTTTGGCTTTTGTAGGCATTGCAAAGAGGATATTTAGAACCATACACACATGATGATAACATCATAGCACACGGACATTAACGAGCACAAAACGGGCCCAGCTGTAGAAAGTAAATATTACACTCTTAAAAATAATTGTCTGTAACTTGTTAATTACAAAGACGAACACACCTCTGAGCATATAAGTTTAATAGTATGTGTTGATGCATTGTTATAGAGAAGGTCACTTCATATACGTCATTTAAGCAAGCGCCAGCTTGTCACTTGAAAAACAAAACACCAAAAGACACTGCGATCAAGTGCAAGCTATTGCAACAAAAGCACGTTTATCAAAGTCTTCAGAACTGTCAATTCGTAAAATCGTCAATTAGTACAAAAGGGCTGAAACAACTTCCCCTGGGCCCTACACACGACGTATACCTTTCGTTTCGATTCTCAAAAATTCCAACATTCAAAGGAAGCTAGAAAATGCGAAAATGTTATCCTAAAATCTATATGATAAAATCATTGATTAGTACAAATCGTAAAGATCGCAGGAGCCTCCTCGCTAAACGTTTCTGTGATTGCGCGGTTACCTGGGGCAGAAACAACTTGCCCAAGGTCCAACATGCGATGCACACAATTCGCATCGATTCTCAGACATTCCAACGTTCAAACAAGGCTAGGAGCATGCGAAAATTGCATGCAAGAAGTCTTATCAATCCTTGAACATATCCGGGAATACGAGCACCGCTACGGCGATATGACTGATGCTTTCGCACAGGTGCTAATATCCAGAGCGATCTTGCACAGAAAACGTATAAAAGATCATTCTTTCAGATCTTCACGTTATACCTGTGTCTGAGAGCACGACGAAGTCCGAAATCGTCGGCAAGCAGCGGCACATTACGACTACCGCGCACCGAACAAACTCGTATCCATCAGCTCTGGGCACTGCCATCTTACCGGTGACATGACGGCTCTTGCAAGGTCAAGTGACGAGTAGTCATTCGGTTGCTAAGGAAACCGAGCCAGCTCAGCTCGTTGCTATGGTACCGCGTGTGACCAATCACGGTGAGAGGCGGCACAGGGAAAAGCGTGGCGCTACTCTGGCAGCTACGCCGCCATATCGAGTGGCTCTAGGCTTGACTCCTGCCTGTTCCGCAAGAAAGTGCGCGCACCGGCTTTTTTAATACACGCGCGATGTCTGGAGGAGCGGAGCCATTGATGTTGATAACTGTGTCCTCGACCTGTGGTTCTCAACAATTGATGTTTCAGGGACCGCTTGTGGATCGGCAGAAGGGGTGGATCCGCGGTGTGGGAAGAGGGAAAGATCTGGGGTAATCTTATTTATGAAGTCATAAAGGAATATTATATAGCTAAGCGCTCGTGTAAACAGGACTTCTTTCATTGACGT
Source organism: Ixodes ricinus (assembly GCA_037355805.1). Lineage (NCBI taxonomy): Eukaryota > Metazoa > Arthropoda > Arachnida > Ixodida > Ixodidae > Ixodes > Ixodes ricinus. The sequence continues at coordinate 93,741 of JAZHYW010042572.1, read as the reverse complement.
ATACGAAAAAAAAATTACCCAAAGGTAGGATATCTGTTATATACAAAAACAAATCAAGAGTATTGCCAGGTTTAGTGATGAGTAAAGCTTCCTGAATCCTAGAAATGCCTTTGCAGGGGGCCGCGGCCTCCCATTTGAGAACCATTGACTTAGACAGTTGTCATAGTTCAGCGGGCTTTGTATAGAACCTAAAGACCAGATTGGCGCTTTTTGTGATATCCAGATTGGCGCTTTTTGTGTTGAAATAAACGTTCCGCTACCTTTTTTGGTGTTCGAATATAAAATAAATATTGACACCATTTCCGAAATATTTGGCAAGGCCGGGCCGTCGGGTCCCAATGCTGCCAACTAGGCCCAACCCGAACCCGACGCAGTTGAACATAAATCGGCCCGAACCCGACCCGAGCCCGACCCGAACCCGAACTGTGCTCTTATATATTTTCCCGAACCCGAGCCAACTGTCGGGTCAGGCTCGGGCTTTCTGGCTAGCCCGAGCCTGCGCAGACCTTTACCGTGCTGTACATATTACGAGCACAAACCCGCTCATTGTTCACGAAGAAGCGCACTTTTTCCCACCGGTGCTGTGAAAAAGAACCACGATCAGGAACCCTGAGTCCGGAGCGCCAAGCGCTTACGCATGCGCAGTTCCGACTCCCATTTCGTACGTCACGCCGATTTGGCATTAAGTCAGGAATTAATTATATTTTGCCGCGCTGCTTTGAAACCTAAACATGGGATGTTTTACCAAGGTTATAAAATAAAAACACGTAAAAAAAGAGAAACCCAGAAATAAGAAACAAAGGGGAAAATTTGTTTTCAAACCATGAGGATATGCCACACAAGTGCACTTCTAACTCGCGAGACCATAGCACGTTCTTGCGAAAATCGACGTAAATTGCACACAGGAGCACGGTAGTGCGGAAAGTTACTATACTCGGTCTTAGGCTTATGAGCGTTAGGGTTCAAAGACATGCGAAAAACCAACCGAGGATCGCAGGAATCTCGAAAATACGAAAATCGTTGGATGTTCTTCTTTCTTGGAAGACGAAAGTGCTTAGTGATCGTAAACCGCAAATACCGTTTCACAAAAGGCAAGCTCGCGATTTTTACACTGATACGTACTCAAGCAAGGTTCACTGTTACAAAAAAAAAAAGAAAAAAACGGCGTGTGAAATTATTTTTTCAAATTCCGAATTTCGTTCGAGTTTCGACCGTTATTTTGTAGATGTGTTCTAGTCACTACAGGTGAGTCAAGAAATTCAATCTCTCCAAATACGTCTCTTCCGACCAGTTCATCTCAAGGATCGCTTAAGGAAATGTACCACCCAGCCAGACAACGGATAAAGATGTGTCCCCTCGGGTATGGACAGAACCCTTTTATCGAAATGACGCCCATGTTCACGTTTTCACGTACGAGTACTCGCATGCGTCGCGGCGGTTTGGGAAAGATGGAGACCCGCGATTGAGGAAAGCACTTTGCATTCAGAACAACCAGTTTGCTGATCCTCTAAGCACGTAAGTCACGTTTGCTGTTCTGACTGCAGCCCCGTTTCCTCATGGGTTGCATAACTACGTTAAGTCAATATTCATCGACCAAGAACACATGCATACATTATTTTATATGAACGGTTTAGAGGCCATTGCACGTCGCTCGGCTGTCTACACCGCGACTCTACACGCCGAGACAAAGCAAAAAAATTAAACTCGTTTTGTTTTTTGGTGTCTTGTTCCTTTTTATATTCGCACGCTTATTTAATGCGAAGTTGTTCATAGTATTAAAAGAAACGTTGAAGCATCCAAGTGAAATTAATTAGACCACCACGAGAATTGAGGGAGATATAGTTTTTCATGATCTTTAAATAAAAAGGTAAACATGTATAACTCATTTGTCTCCTACACAGAGGAGCAGAGAGCGAGCTGTGTGATGAGCCTTAGTTGGTAACGCCGATTGATATCACAATTTTCCTTATATAAATAAATCCAGTAAACACCACCGAATTTTTTTCCAGGTATTTTTTGGTCGTTATTGCAATTTACCGAAGCAAAGTTGAGAACGAACAGCTCAAGGTTTCGCGCTCAACAAATTGTGTGACAAGAGTTCCTGAAACACGCGGACCTATCACCAATCTGCGGGGGTCGCTTAGTCACATTCACATTGTTTATTGTATTATTTAAAATAATCATAAAATACACTTTGATACGTGTGCGCGCAATTATGGCTGGTATTACTTGGAGCTATGACGACGAGTTAATAAGGATGAATACTTCGGCGTAGTGTAAATCACGCCTTTCTGATAAAACACGAGTGCACTGGAGATGCTCTCTTTGAAGGCTATCCGGTCGTACGCGGTGTTCTCGCGTAAAAAGAGTGCAACGGCCGGTTAAGGCAGCATTGTACACAGTTAAAGAAATGTGTACAACTAACAGCCATTTAAAACAAAGTCCACGCATGAATCTTAGAAAGTAGATCTCAAGCGGGTCAACTTTTTGCGCCTTCGCTTCCAAGCAAGGTATGGGTATAAACAGTGACGACAATGCAAATAGGTTGCAGATTATTTGTGTTTTTTAAAGAAAACTGCGCGGGTGTTTTTCGGTGGTTATTTATCTAAAATGTATGTATCTCGTTGATTCGTTTTGTATAGACGCTAGAAAGGATAATTTTCGGTAAAACAAATGCCGACAGGCACTGAAGAAAGAAACGCATAAACAATGAGAGGTCCATGGTTCGACACCAGGATCAGGTGGATTTGTTCGGTCGCGCACCAGTCACATAGCTGTGTTTGGAGTTTTGTGTTTGTCCTTTGTCCCCTTTGTTCCCCTTCTCCAGGGATTATTTTCGTGATTCTTGTCCAGCTCGCTTGCACCTTTGCATTTATTTGTATTATCACCAGGAACATTCCAACCAAAAAAGGCGATCTGTCTTGGCAAAGTCAAGACGCGGGGACGGCTTTTTGAGTAACCTACTGCAGCCCACAAGTCAATATTAAACCAACCTTTTGCCATCTTCATTTCTTCTATGGGCTGATGAGATTAACCGGCAGCTGACGTCGAACACACCAAAAATAGGTCGCTAGAAACACTGTGCATTGTTTGATCTCGCACCAAGAATGAGCTATCAAAGGTGTTTAAACCTCACCATTGTCCTTTGTACCACATTCGCTAAAGGAAACCAGTGATGCCTGATGCCTGAAGTTGACTGGCCGTTGAATGCGACGGACAACCCGAAATTACTGTGCCCTCAGCCCAATAACTACATCGTCGCACGTGAGGCGCACTGGGAAGCGTGCAATTTGTGGAGGCTATTATTCTACAGGCAGAAGGTATAACCAAATATGTAATAATTTTTAGAAAACAAATATTCTAGAATAATGTGATATTTACCACAGTCCATATTCAGAATAGAAATAGGAAATAAATAAAAAGTTAAATTGCGTAAAACAGGGTAATCTTGTTGCGAATACTCTTAGCAATCGTTACCCAGAGCAATGCGTTCTCGCTCCTTTCTGGGCGTGCTCTGTGAAAATGACACTGCAATAAACGTAACTATAAAGCTAATTTATGACACATATTTTGTTTCCTAATTTTTTCACGAAAAATATTTTTCGGGGGGCAATATTAACGCCGTTAGACGCAATTTAGGTGGAGATCATGGTCCGCTCTAAGCTCCGCCCACAGATCAGTGGCCCCGCCCATTACTACTGGATTGACTTGGCTGCTCTGCCGAACACGCTCGGAAGTCTAGTGTTTCTCTTTCGCGACATCCGATGCTTTCAGTCTGGCGTCTGACACCGCCTGCTGGTGGTCCGAGCAGACGCGCGGCAGCCTCAGGCATCGCCTGCTATTTCACCACCGTCTATCTTCGTCTGCAATGCCTGTGAGACGCGGACAGGAAAGCTGCGCGCCTGCTTTCGTCTTCGCTTCCGTCCGTCTGCTATTCCGCACCCGTCTAAAAACTTCGGCAACGCTCAGAAGACGCGGCTATGAAAGCGACGTTCTAGCATACCATTATGGACAAGCCAGGGTCGAATACAAGCGTGTGTCAGCGTCTATCGATGTGCTGTAATACTGACCAAGGACTAACAAAAATGATTATGCAGTCCTTCCAGCCTTACTGTCCTTGTTATTTTTTACTTTTTATCACATGTCGTCCGCGAGCAAGGTGGGTGAGCGTTATAACGCACGATTAAATCACGACGTAAAAATATTGGCATTGGTATAGGCCAAGTGCACTGAAAAACTTGAGAGCTACTTGCCTTTCGAAGCGAAATGACGGCAGCATAGACAAATTCGATGCACACCGAACGCCCGATTGTCTCCGGCAAAATGCCTCGAAAAATCTTACCTGTGTAGGTATCTTCTCGGTATTAAACCATGGTTGCAATCACAACGGCTGCACAATTCAAAGAGGAGCGGGGCCGCTTTTAGAGGAAGATAGATTTTTATTCATCACCAACAAGCGGAAATGAACAAATCAAGCTAGATCAAGCAACATAGCTGACGTGGGACGCTAGGCTTAGGCCAGTCCCGCTACGAAATCCAAGCACCCGCATAGCGCATCCGAAGGCGTGGGACGCTAGCCTTAGCCCAAGTTCCGCTACGAAACCAAGCGCCCGAACAGTGTTTTCGAAGGCGCGTACTTGCGACAGTTGTTTGCTACAAACTAGGTCGGTTGAAGAGATCTTCCTCTGAGCACCGAGTTGAACGCTGAACGACTCGCTCTCATAAAAATAAACGAGGTCAACGAGCTATGCTCGTTGAGCACGGCACAAACGCCGGCAGCCATGCAAGCACCGGGCCTTCCGCGAAAACACCGAACCATGTGTTTCGCACCGCAAAAATAAACTAGACATTGCGGAGAGCTCAATCTCCTTCAGAACGTAGACGCAGCCGTTCAAGCAGGATGCAAACGTTTCAGCACCAACCGTTATCTTATTCACAAGTTATGAGTGATTTACTGAAATTTTCACCGGGAAAATGGGGCCCATTTTCGCCCGTTTTAGGTTTCTGGGGCCGTAGAGATTCATGAATTCGAAAGCTCCGTCGGACGCCATTTTTCCATTGAAATGTTCAAAAACTCATAACTTTCGACTCAGATAACGATTGATGCTGAAACTTTGACATCTTGCTCGAACGGCTGGGGCTGCGGTCTGGCGGAGTTTCAGCACTCCGCGACGTTTAGTTTATTTCTGCGGTGCTAAAAACAGCGCTCTATGTCCTCGAGGACGCCCGGTATGTTATCGTTTGACGCAATAGCGAAAAAAACAACCTCTGGATATTTTTGAAAACAATGAACAATTATTTGTTCCTCAAACATAAAAATATTGTCGATATAAATACTATTAAGGCACGAGGAAGCAATTTTACATCAAACATTTCACATGTCACAGGCCACACGTCACACGTCGCAGGCCAACCCATTAAAGCCGGGAAAGGTGCTCGGTTTTCTAAGCACCGGGCGGGGCCTAGAGCTTGGCTACCCCCCCCCCCTTAACTTAGCAATATTTACGTTGCTTCTAAAAGCGTACATATTTAAAAATATTAAAAAAATATTTTAAAATTTTTTAAATATTTTTGTTTTCATTTAAGTGTTTTTTTAAAGGCATGTTTTAAACTAAAACACACGATACAAGACAAGAGTAGTCTGTAACTTATCAGGATAACAACAATTGGTAAAATGAAGAAGTGGACCGGCGGGGCATGAACCTCGTACCTTCGTGCGGCAACCGTATGCACTGCCACGTACGCTGCGCACGCTATAATTTTATCCCCCAGAGCACCCTTGTTCGCGCTGGTATTTAAATATCAGTGAGGTTTCTTGGTTGAACGAGAGTGTGCTGAAATACTCGCCACCAACTTAAAACTTGAACAAAAAAAATCATCAAAGATAGCAAGAAATTATCATGTTAACCTATTAAGAGAGACGTATCACAATAAAAGCGACCCGTGACTCAAAATAAAATTGGATGGCAAGCCTGGCGATTTCCCAGGTAGCGGCTGGGTGGACACTAAACATACAGTACGAAGATACACTCTTTTCAAGAGAGCTGATCAGTAATCTCGCACTCGTCAGCCGTCGGGCGTGAAGAGATCATTAGGAGCTTAATATGAAATATTTGCTCTTTAATCCTCCTTTCCCTGTTTTTGTGCTCTTCTATCATCGATTGCCTGATTGTATCCTCAAACAGTTAGTGGTTACTCAGCGTACTTGTGATTGCCTAGGAATATACGAGGCAGAGTTAAAAGTAACCGCTACCTAGTTATAAAAAGTCTAAATCCCGCAATAGACTTGTGCTTCAAATATTATTTGACCCTCAAATAGAGCCACCTGGGCGTGCCGACCCAGCAGACTGATCAGAAAGGTCACGTGATCACCACACGTTCGAAATGGCCACCGCTTTGCCAGCGCGCATGAGGAAGTGGCACCACGCATGCAGTAAACAGTTTCTTTAGCTGAAGAGGGCAAAAAGGCCCGTGGGTTTCTTTCGCAGGATATGTTCCAGGCACGTACTTAGGGGGGGCACGGGGCCCAAGCCCCCCCCCCCCCCCCCCCAAAAAAAAAAAAAAAAAGAAAGATCTTCGATTTTGCTGGTACTCCTCTCCCCCTCCCCCTCATACAGCATCATACAGCAGTCGGAAACAGAAAGAAACGCGAACAGCAGGCCGACGGCCCCCAGCGCCACGCCGAAGCCCGGGACCCGCCCAGCTAGGGCCGACTACCATCCTACTCGAATGTGCCCGACCCCAGCCCGGCGCGCTCCAAGCCCCAGCGCAGCGCCGGCGGCGCCCCGAGAACCGTCGACCGGCCGCCCGCGCCCCATCCCGCCCCGCCCCGACAAGGAACTCGTTCCCGTTACCGTTTAAGAAATGTAACATATCGTTACATATACATTACTTTTTTGTATTGTGCTAATTACCATATTTAGTTAGTTCAACCCAATTAAGTTTTCATATATACAGTATATACAAGGTGTTTTAGAGAACGCAGGCCAAATCGCTCCTGAGAAAACTACTCATCGCAACAAAAAAGGCTTCTGGCGTTTTGGTCCTGGGCCAGGGGCCCATTTGGGAAAATTATTCAAGTCCGGGAGAATTAAGTTGTTAATTATTTGTGCGATATTAACTTTTTTAATATTGTGTTTAAGGGCATGGTTTCAATTAGAAAATTGCTCAGCATCATCGAAAAACACAAAATCAACAAATTGCAGAACGATATAAGGCACGCGAAGCATTTTACGGCTCTCAAAAAGACCGCACGAATTCGACGGGTTTTTAAGTTACGGCTTGCCATCGCAGCCATCTCGGTCCCGGTAGCACCGCGCCCGTGGAGAGATAGTGGATCAACCTCTGCTGCGCTGTCTGCAATTTGTTGATTTAAAGTTTTTCGATGATGCTGAGCAATTCTCTATTTTAAACCATGCCCTTAAACACAATATTAAAAAAGTTAATTACTCAAAAAATAATTAACAACTTAGTTATCCCGGACTTCAATAATTTTCCTAAATGGGCCCTGGCCCAGGACCAAATGCCAAGAGCCTTTTTTTCGTTGCGATGCGTTGTTTTCGCAGGAGCGATTTAGCCTGCGTTCTCTGAAACACCCTGTATATCAAAAAAGGTTTACCCTTAACAGCTGTGTCTGAAGCGACGGGATGAAGCGGTGCAAAACGTTTCGGGCCTGGTTGGTCCTTCTTCAGTCAATCGATCTCTTTCTCTCGTTTTCTTTTAAACCGTTAAAAAAAAGAGGGAACGTGCAACGCAACTATCCGCGTTGCACGTGCGTGCATAGAAGGTTATTTCAAATATTAAAGAATGATTCGCGAAGAAGAAGTGTTCAAGATGCTTACGAAGGGAAGAAAATCTGCAAGATAAAAATCTCGCTTAATTGTCAGAAAACGAGTCGATACTGAACAAAAGAAATGTTGAATTAGTTTTTGGCAAAAACCAGTTTTGGGGCATCTGGTTGGCGTAAAGCCAATACCTAATGCCATTCTTAATCTGATAATAAAAATAATAAAGATCATTAATATATATATATATATATTTATATATCCCATCAAATGACAACATACCGAATTTGAATGCCGTGATGGAAGGACACCAGGAGAAGAAAAGAGCCTGAACCAAGGTTCCATAAGTTGATATACTTATTCGCCTTTAAAAATCTCAGCGTTTTATCATATTCCTGCTTGTGGTGGGCGATTCACGTGATCCAAATGTACTGCCAGCCGTGAAGGAGGAGCGAGGTTACCTTGTTATTCTTTATTATAGAGCTACCCCTCCTTGCACAATCGTTTTAAAGTACCTCACGCGTTTCAATCTAAGTTCCTTGTTTTAACTTGACCATAGTTGCTTCTTGATGTTGTTGTCAAAAGACGAGGAATTGGAGAAGAAGGTAGGGCTTTTGGAAGGTCAGTCTTGTAAACTACCAGTCCTTCTCCATAAAGGTCGGATTCGCTTTTCAGCTTAAAGGTTGGGGAGAATGGGAGAGGGGATAAAGGTTAATTTGTGGGTATCTTTTAAGTGACCAATGTTTGAGCTACAAGGGTGCGTTCGATGTCTGATAACCTGCTTTCTTTGTAACTGTAGGTGTTTTGTAAAAGCTGAGTGATGGCTGTAGTCGGCCTTCTATTTCTGGGTGTATAAGGATTCGTGAAAGCAAAAAAAGTATTTACAAGCAGCTTTTGTACATTGTCGCAAAAGACAAACAAATTAAGAAAATGCCCGAGCACAAAAATTTGCAGTCGTACCGTTTTTTCGTAAGATTTCACTCAATTTAAAGTCAGTTGGTGATAAGTTTGGTTTACGCATGGCGATTAGCCCAGATAGCAGTTGGGAACGGTTAACTCCGTTCGCTTCCGCCCAGAAAGGTTGTTTAAAAAAACACAGGGAAAAGTGTGTTACATGTGTTTCAGGTATAGTCCACGAGATCCCTTTTGATTGTGGTTTGTGCTATATAGGTCAAACGAAGCGTTGTCTTAATGATATACTATGGCGAACATAAACGATGTGTCAAAAACAAGGATCCATATTCCGAGGTATCCAAGCATATTCAGGAGTGTAGGAATTGCGTGCCTTTATGGAACTCTACAACCACAATTGTAACAGAGAAAAACGACCACAAGCGCCTGCTGAAAGAGTCAATCGCAATAACGACGCATGGGAATGCAGTGAACAAGCCTTCTTTGTCTTTAGATGCGGAATGGAAGCGATTTCTAGATCTCCAATGGTACGGTTAACATTATTCCCTTTTTTTGTAGTCTTATAGCTGACTTTCTCAATGAAAGGTCCAGTGCAAGCTGTAGTTTTCCCAGCGTGTTTTGTTTTTTGATGATGTGTCATCTTTGGTGCTGTCAGTTCTTTTGTTGGTTTGACCCCATTGTCAGAGGTCCGGTGTCGTGTCTTTTGTGGAGAGAATGGTGTCGTGTCTTTTGTGGAGAGAGGTGATGTGAAGACGGGTTCCCTTTCCTTCCTTTTTTTCAACCCTATATAAGAGTTCTTTCTTCAATAAAGGTTAAGCTGTGTTTGAGACGTTCTCCTTCTCTTCCTTGTTGTCGTCTGTCATTACCTCAGTCTCGGGTTTTTCACTAAAATGTTTAGTATACACCAGCTCACTTGCGCCCTTACGTTCTGCTCATTAAGAAAGCAGCTGAGTTTGAGAGGTCCTTCTTTCTGCGTCTCTTTCCTTCGACTAAAAGTTTAGCTTTTTGTGCCGCAATTTTGGGCACTGAAAAAAGAATCGATGTCCACCAGTTCGCCTACCCCCGACTGTTACCAAGCAAGGACCCCGCAAAATAAACCCTAAGATAAGTAACCAAAAAGTTAACGAGATCCTGCTCTTCGTAAATATATTATTTTTATATTTTTAGAATTTCCCTTTGTAGTGATAAGATAAAAATTATCCCACTGGACGAAGAAAAAGGAACGCCGTTCCTTTTCCTTTTCCGTGGAAACGTAACGAGTTCCCGTTCAGGGACTCCGGAAGTAGATTTTAAGTGTGTGTGTGTGTGGGGGGGGGGGATGAAGTCAAACCTTTTCGTTTTAGAGCGCAGCTCTTAGGCGCCCGTTTCCGGCTTGAGCGGCGTCGCCGTCGCCGTCGCCGTCGGCGTAACCGCCCGAGGTCACGTGACCCCCGGTCACGTGACCTCCCCCTCCCCAGGTCACGTGGTCCTCCAGGTCACGTGGTCCCCAGGTCACGTGATCGCCCTGGTCACGTGACCCCCGAGGTCACGTGATGATGATGACGATGCGGATGCCGATGACGTCATAAGTGACGTGGCCCCTCCGTGATGGTCACGTGACCCCCCGAGGTCACGTGATGATGATGACGATGACGATGCGGATGCCAATGACGTCATCAGTGACGTCACTGATGATGTCATCGGCATCCGCATCGTCATCGTCATCATCCCTGATGACGTCATCAGTGACGTCACTGATGACGTCATCGGCATCCGCATCGTCATCGTCATCATCATTGATGACGTCATCAGTGACGTCACGTTACCCCCTCCCCCCCCGAGGTCACTTGCCCCCCCGTACCCTTCCCTTCTCCTCCTCAAGAGCTGCGCTCTAATTCGGCGTTACAGGGAGTTGTAAACGGCTTTCACTTTTTTTATATATTTTATCCTAGGAAATAAGGACTGGAGTTGATTTCTGTTGTTTTATTTTTACTTATTGTTTATTAAAAATAAAATATTATTTGCTTGAAGTTCCTTACTTAGCATGTACAATCACTTTTCCTTCCTGCTTTATAACAACAGTAGGGAGTTTTAGTGGCTCGTACGCATGAGCCTTGCGTACGCAATACATTTGCGGGTCGGAAGTGCGCACGCGTAGAACGCAATATTGAGTTTTGCGCATGCACCTTCCGACCCTCAAAGCTTTTGCGTATGATCCACTGAAACTCTCTAATATTGCGAAAACGCTTATGCATAGTGCTTCAGGCGATTTCAAAATCCCTACAAGGATACACAACATTACAAGATTGAGATTGCGGAGAATCACGTTTATTATTCTTCAAATGTTCATCCAAAAAGACATCCACGCTATGAAATGAACGAGTAAGCCAAGAGAATGACATCTTAATACATATTTAGGAAATGTGCACAAAAACGTGATGAAGGAAACAGATCCATATAAAGGCAAGGCCATGTGTGTTGATCGTCTGCAATCGTATATTCACCTTGTAGCAGCTCGTTCAGTGTCTCCTGAACTCTAGCATAGTTTTCAGCGAACCTTTTCATTGACTTCCCTCTGACAGTGCACCTTGTTGGGCAAAGCGGAAGAAGGTTATTTGGCGTTGATCCGGCCTCTTCCGCCGCCTCGCGGACTGGAGGAATTGCAATAGATGAATAAACAGCTTTGCGTTTCTTCGAAGCAAGAATTTCATTTGAAACGTCCTTCACTGTACTGAGAGCATCGCCAATGATGTCGCAGCTACGGCTAGCTTCCTGTAACACGAGATTTAAGCTGTGGTTGCCGCAATGCACATACATGGACCTCGGCTCAGAATGACTAATTTGTTTCTGCACGCCTAAGAAACGGCCGGACATGTTGGCGACCCCCGTCAAAGCAATGGCCATGCAGTCTATGGAAATCAAGGCCAAGGTGCAAAATTATGTCTCTGATGGTTGTGTACAGCGTCTCAGCCCTGCTGTCTGGGACGTTGTGCAGGTCAATGAAGTCTTCTCGGACGTCGAGCGTCTTGCTTTCAAGCTACCATATACAGAGGGTAAACTGTTCCTCGACAGCTACATATCAGCTGTGCCGTCAGCAATAATGCCATAGAACGGGCTGGACCCCGCTGTATTGCGTGGGATCTCAACCAGCTCGTTCTGCACATCATCGCTTACCCACTTGTCCCTTTTCGTCATCCACCTTTTCAGGGCGGGAGCATCCCCCGATTTTTCATGAAGCAAATCAAGCAAGTTTCCATCATCTTTTGTGCGTCCCCTTAGAGCTTGGCCTGTGCGGCAAAGGTAGCGAAGAGAGCTACCCGTAGTGCCGCCCTAGCTTCTTCCTGTTGCTTGCTGCACTGCTTTGTTAAGAGCGGCGCGACACGAATACCCATCTGCCTCGACAGGCTGTGGTTAAGAGATTCTGTGAAACTGGCTCTTTTCATATGGTGTCTAAATTTTTCTGTAGCTTTTTTCCAGTTGTTAAAGCCAGTCTTAACAAAGGGTAGCTCCACTGCACCATATTTGCATCCCCTTTCCTTGAAAAATAAGCAGCACTCATGGCACAACACCGCATCGCTCTTGCTGTCGTCAGAAAGCCATGGGAATCTTTCGAACCAATCTCGCTAACACGACCTGCTAGTTTTTTTTTTTTTTGGGGGGGGGGTTTGTAGTGCGAGCTTCAGCGACTATTGACAGTGACGTTTGATCTATAAGCCCAGCAATTTTAATATTGGAGATGGGGGGGGGGGGGGAGGGGAGGAGGGGAGGAGACAGTCGGAGGGGGGGCTCCGCCCCATCCTGGAAAATCTTGGGGGGCTCTGGCCCCCCTGCCCCCCCCGGTTCCGGAGTCCCTGTTCCCGTTCCAGTTACACCGATGCAAGATTGAATGGCGGCGTTCCTTTGTTCCTCTTAAAGGAACGCGTTCCGTACAACACTGCTACCAAGGCAACTTACGCCAAACATTAAGGAGCACCGTGTGAATCTGTGCGAGACGCCACTACGACGCTATATGGCTGAGGGAGATCATTAACTCGAAAACATTATCACCGGGGATGAATGTTGAATCCAATATGCCCAGCCAGAGACCAAGCAAGTAAGCAAAGACTGGAGGCACACTACGTCTTTAAGACCAGAACAGTAACGAGCAGCTCCGACACAAAGCAAGCTTATGCTCGTGGTATTCTGATACTATGAAGGACCAATAGTCAATCATAAAGTTCCCAAGGGACTCACTGTCAAAAATACTTCATGTTGTAGCCGGCTGAGAACAACCTGAGGCCTGTAATCAGTTAAAAGCGCCGGGGTTCGCTGACCTCTGTGTGTGTTGCTGCAGCATGACAATGTGTGCCCCCACATGGCATATGTGGGGCACGCATTGTGAGGCCCCACATGTGCTGTTCCTAAGCTATAGGGACGGGATGACTTTTATACCCTACGTTAGGTCAGCACCGCTGTACAGCCTTTGTCGGCTCTAAGAAATGTCTCAGAGCCGACGTCGTACACCAAAGTCCTATATCGAAGACAAGCTTGCGCACTTTGAGCGTAGTTTGTTGTCGTTTCACTCTTAAGGAGGTCCTATGTTACTTAATGTTTTGCCATCACAAGTGTATTTGAAGTCACAGTAAACGGATAAGGAGAGTTTATAAAAATAAAAAAGTGGAGTTTTTTTTTAAATATTGACGAGCTATTTTGCAAGATTTAGAGAAAGCTGTTTTTCTGTACAAATAAAATAACTAAAATAATGGCTAAGCATATTTTTATATTATCGTTAAATTAATTTAAAGCTAATCATTTTGATATGTGTTGCGTTGTTTTATATGAAGTAGTTTGTAGGCAAATAGTTTGTGAATGTGTTTCTATAACGTGTTTATTTAACGTGATTCGTAATGTCTTTTTTAGCATAGACGTCTTTATGGTAACTTTATAGTATTCTGTGTACGTCATCGTAAACCTTTAACCAAAGAAGTAGAAAAAATGATTACTGCATGCATAGGCGTAGACCAGGCACGTATCCAGGGGGAGGCCCATGGGGCCCGCCCCCTGGATCCTTAACGAGACGCTGTTTACGCGCCATGTAGTGAACTTCTAGTAGTGGCATGTAACCCAAATAACGCTCATGTTGCCTTTATTGACAAAATACACGGGAAATGGGATCCCAGCGTGCTTTCGTTAGCTTCAATCTCCAGTTCTGGCAAAAAGGTAACGTGCAGCCCCCCCCCCCCCCCCCGGGAAAATGGAAAGTCTACGCCGCTGACCGCATGTATGCTTCGGCGGGTATTGACGGCTGTGCAAATTACCACAGCGAAACGTTCGCAATCTCCACGCCTCGAGCTTCAGAATTTAATTTCCCCGGAAGAAAATTATTTACGGCATTCGCATAAGGCTGGATGCTCCTTTACGAGAACGTGGCTTTAAAATATTTTTTTGCATAAATATTAAAAAAAGTGTGACCAGTGTGATCATTACACGATCTAATGTGGAAAGGAAACACCTACTATGGATCTCAGTTCTGTTAAATGGGTCGGAAAAATTGGCGCTTGAGCATTGAAATCAATGCTAACCATACAGAATGCGCATTTGGGTGGTGCAGTTTACCTCATTAAAATTTTCAGGCGTAGCTCCCTTCCTGCAAATAATGACACCAACAAACTTGACACAGCTAACGGCGGAGAGGAACAGAGCACCGAGTTAGTTATGGAGATAACTTGTGGCTCCATCTCCCGACAGATGCAGCGTGCACTCGAAAGACAGCGTCGTGTGCTCGCTGCGTGTATCGGGAGATGGCGCCACATATTTAAGCAATCGCAACGCATTTTTTTTTTCAGAGGCACACATTATTTAAATGCTTTAAAAAGGCTCCGAGGGGTGCCTTGAAGAAAAAAAAGGTACATGTTGAATGATGTAGGCTGGACTAGACTGCCCTGTAAAAATGAGCAAGAAAACTGTGAAACAGTATTTATATATGCTGAGGCACGTGAAGACGAGGTTATTGAAATTCTGCTGGTCACATTGATATAGCCACATATCTAGACTAAGTCTGCACACAAGCGCAAAAAAAAAGAAGGAAGGAAAAAAGAAGAGTTTGTCGCGTGCAACAACAACACCCAAACAAATATTACCTGTAGGTGCAAAAAGTAGACCTTTAGCCTTGCTAACGTTTCTTTTTGATTGCCTGCCGGCATGAATAATTTCAAGTATTCTCTTTTCGAGTTTTATATTTTACATGAGGGGTTAAAGAATGGGCGCGGTTTTTAATGGTGGTAATCGCGCTGAGCATGAGTACCTGAAAAATATTTCCTAGAATGTGTTTCATTTTTTGTTGTAGGGATGAATGTGGCAATATCAGTTCAACTAGAAATAAAGATGATTACCTCTCTTGAATCAGGAAATATTGTATTTACTCATACAAATATAGCAGCAGAGAAGAGTGATTTCTGAGCTCATGAAATGGTATGTTCAATTTCTCAGAAATTCGTGTGCACATATACTCGTAGAAACCCATCTGAATTTGGAGCATCTCTGAAACCATCCTTGGACATCGCAGCTGCAGGTCGGAAGCTGGTCGCGACACCGGAGTCTCCACATATTTCAACAGACACTAAAAGGAACATAGAAAACGCTTAAAAGATATATAGCATTCGTATTCAGATGACATATTTTAGGAAGAACATTCATGAACCCAATCAATTTTAGGTACTTAGATAGAGACAGTGCTAAGCGACCCAAAGCTACAGTTAAACGAAACTGTGCAGCGGAGCACGAATTACAGCGTGTTTGTTGTAATGTCGCCATGTGTCATTGAAAAAAAAAAGAAGTTCTTGTAGACGCGCCGGAGAACCTTACAGAACCCAGAAACGGCAGCGACGGCGGTTTCGGAGCTGCTGCTTGTTGGGCGGCGACGAGAGGGTGAGGAGCAGAGACGACGGGGGAGGAAGCGGTAGCATGGTCTTGTCATAAATGGCACGGTTGAGCGACGGCGAAGGAAAGGGGCAATAGCGCGGCGGCGATGAGACGCGATGACGTTGATCTTTGCGTACGGACGCCGCCGGGTTATTTCGCCCGAAAGGGGCACTAACAACTGCAGCTGTAATAATGTTTACTACCACTTATATACACCAATACATGACCACACAGGCCGTGCGCGTAAATACGCTCCTCCACCACTTCAGTATTCACTATTTTTCGTGTTCGAAGGCGTCTATTGTTGTGAACAAAAATGGTTATGACTTTGTTTTATTCTACAAATTAGGCAATGATATAAAATATTGAGTGTCATAAAAATGCCGACAAGTCACCCTGTGTATCAACTTTTCTGAAATCATTCTTATTCGAGACGATACAAGCGAGTGCAGCATGTGATGACTTCTCATCCCACAGTTCGTTCAGGGGGCTATAAACTGGACACTCGGCAAGGAAGTCCGTGAGATCGAAATCGCCGCGATTATTCGACGCCGCAGTGCGATTAGCCAGCGCTAAGGTCAAGCGTGGTGGTCAGCGATCTCTCCGACTTTTTCTGTCATGTGTCCAACTTAGAGCCCCAGATGGAGAATGTGTCGTGTCTTAGCTCGCTGTGAGAAGGACACGCTAACCCTCGCACCCGTTTTTTGCTTTTCTCACGAAGATGAAGAACGCCAGATCCGCCCTTTTACTTGAAGACAAGACGTCTGCCTGATAGGACAAGTTTTTCTATCAGGCAGACGAGTCCCTGTCTGAAGCTAAAACGGCCTTAAACAATATTTAAAAAAAAATGTCCCGCTCAATTTGTGGAAGGAAGCCTGTACGAATAGTAAGGAACCTACTCGAATACGTTTTTTAGAGGAAAGTTACATATTCATTGAACGCCAAGAAAAGCAGACAAGAAGTAAAATCAAACAGACATGAAAATGAGAAAGGAACAGCTGCCTCCTTCTTGCTCGACCCTTTTTTGCGTGAAACTATTTAAATAAATAAACAAATATGTCAACTATCCATCTATATATTCTTGTAAACATACCCAAAGTTGACGGGTTTTATACTGTTGTACTGTATTTCGTCTTTGTAAAATGGTCGGCGGGACTCACGGGACTCACCACAAGCTAATACTTCTTAGAGAAGAGGCTGTCTGACCCGAACTCGAAGAGGACCATCTCAAGATGCTAGAGGCACTTGATGTTAAGAACACGTTTGATTTTCTCTCACGCTACATGACAGCCCGCACCTACATGGCGTGGACGTACGCGAAAAAAACATGAACGTGATCGAAACTATTCTCGAGAACAGGAAAGGTAACAAAAAGCTGGCGACACGCAAAGTGGTGTTAAAAAGATTGGCGTTTTCAGGCCTCTGTACTCTCCCCAAACTCTGAACGGGTCAATGTCACTCCTGGCCTGGGATTTAGTTAAAATTTAACCACTACGATTCAACATATATGCGAGTGATGTGACAATTTGGACCATAGAAAGCACGCTGTAATATCAGACCCAAGCGCTGCAAGAGGGACTGGAAGTAATACAAAATCCTCTGGTAAAAGCAGAGGTGAAACCTTTAGCCGAAAATGGCTTTTTGAGAAGCCTCCAAGTACATCCCCGACCTCTCATTTGACGTGCACAGAAAGGCAGCGTAGAAAAGACACACTGGGCATAAACGTGAACACGAGACGCAACCCCACCAACAGGATCCGCCAAATGTCGGAGAAACTGAAAACAATGTAAACATCGGGGGAAAAAAAAACAGACAGGAGAAAAGAGAAGCAGGCGAAACCATCGCCTGTACCATCATGCAATAATAATAATAATAATAGTAATAATAATAATAATAATAATAATAATAATAATAATAATAATCTTTATTCAGCATTTGAAGTGGAAACAAAATACAAAAACGGGTCTGTCGAAGCCAATAGGAGGCTTGAAAGACAGGACCCGGCAGTCAAGCGACGAAATACAAAGAAAGAAACAAAAAGGGTGAATAACAGGCACGTTCCAACAATCATGACGAAATCACATCATATTTAAAAAAAACAAAAAAAAAACATGATATACAGTATTACACACCAATACACATCGCCACGATGTAGCAAAAGCCCACGAAGCGGACCTAGATTGAAATATTAGTTAGCAGCTTTTTCAGTTTCCTTTTTGTGGTAGCTTGAAAGAAGAAATCGGGAAGTTTATTAAAAATGAAAGGTACATAGTAAGCACGCTCTCGCTTACCGTATCTGGTATAACAATGAGGCGTCTCGAAACGATTTGAGCTGCGAAGCTCCTACGTGCTATAAGTGGATGTTTAAAATCATTACACCAGAAGTGGCGAAGCACGACACATTCTAAGAATAGTGAGCGGAAACTCGGCATTTGTACAACTTCAAATATGTCAGTATCTACGGGTAAAGCAAGCTGATATCCAACACTTTTCAATAAACCTTTCAAAATGCGGTCTACTTTATTTTGCCAGAGTTCTGCGCAATTACCAAACAAAGTAATACCGTATCTAAGTACACTATAAGCCAGCGCATGAGCGATAGATCGTCGGACAGCAAATGGCATGAATACACGGTTGTTGAAAAGGAAACAACTAACAGTTCGAAGTTTGCCACAGACGTGCGACAAATGTGTTGCCCAAGACATGTCAGAGTCAAAAAATACGCCTAAGTACTGAACGCTACTGACGAAATCCAAAGTGGGGCACTCACAGTCTTGACAATTAGACCTATGCAGAGCAACCGATGTATCAAGAGTCACACGCTTCAAGGGATTTCGGAAGCAGACAAGTTTTGTTTTACCGGCATTAACCGTGAATAAATTATCAGAAAACCAGTCCATTACTCGTTCTATGTCATGCTGCAATAACCGTACAGAGTGATGAAAATCAAGGTGACTAGAGACTAACACAGTGTCATCTGCGTACTGAAATATTTTGCAGGAATCAAGTCTTAGTGAGATATCATTAACATAGAGATTAAACAACAAAGGGGATAAAACCGAACCTTGTGGGACACCAGCTTTGAGCCTTAATTGAGTACTTTTGAAATTTCCTACTGACACAATTTGCGAGCGTTCAGAGAAGAAACTTTGGAGTATACTAAAAAAGGGACCGCGGAAGCCGTACTCGTAAAGTTTATGAAGTAAAACTTTGTGGCTGACCGTGTCGAACGCTTTAGCCACATCCAAAAAAATAGCAGAAGAACAGAGGTTACGATCAAATCCCCGATGTAATAGGTCTGAAAAATCTTCAAGCAAAGACTGCGTGCCCCTGCCAGCTACAAACCCATATTGGCTGCGTGACAGTATGTCAAAACTCTTAATATAACTGGACATTACAATGTAAAGATGTTTTTCTAGTATCTCCTCGATGCAGGGCACGATAGAAATAGGACGATAGCATTCTAGTTTATTTGGTGACCCTCCCTTGAAAATCGGTTTTACAAGTGCGGTTTTCAAGCTCGCGGGTATCAACCCAGTTATCAGAAATTCATTTATCATTGTAAGAAGAACATGCTGAATGTGCTCAAAAGTGCGGCATAGGTCGGTAACACGAATTCCATCAGCACCTGGCGCTTTGTTGCGCTTTAGTGAAAACATAATATGGCGCAGTGAAGCTAAATCAAGGTGAGGTAAAAACGCAGATGCCGACACCCTATGAACTTCTGGGAAGAATGTGAGCCCCTCATCTCTAGTAACACCTGACGAGGCAGCAAAAAGCTCATTGAAGTCGTTGACAACCGTCTGTAAGTTTGGACCGAAATGCTTTTGTAAGTGGTCATAAAGCGATTTTTTTGCAGCATGCCCTTTGAATGAGTTAATCAATTCCCACGTTACGCGTGGCTTTGATCTCGACTCAAAGAACCTTTTTTGAAAGTAACGACGCTTAGATGATCGTATCATCGCGTTCGCTCTGTTCCTTGCGCTTTGATACTCTGCCCTCAAGTTTGGGTTGTTTGGAGCACGGCGGGAGCGTAGCCACGTGGCATCCTTATTTTTGACTGCTGCCATAATATCAGCCGTAATCCAAGGTTTATCCGACCGTTTCTTGAAATAAACAACCTTCCTCGAGTCACGATAAAACACCTGAAAAACCTTGACGAAATCCGTATAAATATTGGCGGGCTCAACAGAGTTCAAAAATCCATCCCAGTCAAAGGCAGACACGAAGGCATCAAATTTTGCTGTATCAGTAATGGAAACAAATGAACTTCCTGGTATGCTACTTCTATTCCCTGCCACCTGCTTATCTAATCGACAGCCGACAAAGTAGTGGTCGGCTAACTTGCGTGTGATGACAGCAGACTTTATTGTGGAATCGGGAGCCCGTATGTTTATATGGTCGATGCAGGACACCACCAGCTTCCCAGACAACAGCTCTTCTCTTGTTGGTAGAGTGATAACATTGTCAATTCCATGTTCAGACAAAAGATTTAAATAATCGCATACTATAGATTTGGTAGGCTTGAGGGTATCAATATTCAAGTCACCTATCAGGCAAAATTGTTCTTTCGAGCGAAACTGTTTAAGTACGTCTTCTAGCTCCGCCAGAAAAAGTGAAGCGTTTTCTGACGGAGGCCTGTATACTGCTAATAAAACCAATGAAAAACCCGAGAGGGAAATGTTAAGAGCAAGAGACTCCGCATGAACAAAAGACACATTTAGGCCGGTCGTGAGCCACTTTTCCCTAACGAAGATAGCAATACCTCCGCCTCTGCCCTTATCGCGGGTGTAGAAATGTCTCGTGTAGCCATTTAAAGCAAACTGATTACATTGAAAAGTTGAAATGCTGATTTCTGTAAGAATGAACACGTCAATTGGGGGTTGTAAGTTGTTAGTGGAAACTGTAAACTCGTCCCAGTGTTTGCGTATGCTCCGAATATTTACATGAATAACCGTTAGTGAGACTTCCGAGGCAGGTCCTAACAACTGCATAAAAGAATGACAGTCTGGAACCGAAGAACAACCCATCGTTTCTCAAGTAAGCCTTTCCAAGTCCTTCACTGCGTTGATGCGCACAACCGGTGAACCTTCGCTCTTTCGCGCGTATATTTTTGAGTTTTTCAGCCACACGAATTTGTAGCCACGTTCTTTGCCTTTATTTCTTGCCAGCCAGAAGAGTTCCTTGTTTCTCTGGGTAAGGTTATCGTTGAAGAATAGCCTGGTTTGATTTTCAGACTGGGACAACCTCTGTAACCGGCCCCGTGCAGCCATCCAGGCCTCTTTGGAAGTCACAGATACAAACTGAATCAGTACCGGTGAGAGTGAATCCCGTTTTTGTGGTAGACGATGGATAGCAGCAATGTCGCAGGATTTAAATGACGATATGCTTAATTTTTGAGCAAGATCTTCTGTGATCTTGGACAGATCTTCACCAGGACAATAAGGGAGACCATGAATTTCCATGTTGCAACGGCGGCTATACTGTTGCGAAGTGTTTAGCTCCTCTTTGAGCCACGAGATTTCCTGTGACTGTTCATCCATTGCAGCCATGACATCCTGGACCTCCTTTTGCAGATCCTTGACCGACTCCTCATTAGCCGTTGCAAGCGCCAATACTGCGTCATATCTCATACTGAAGGAATAATAATAATAATAATAATAATAGCTAATAATAATAATACCATTGGTGCAGTAAGTATGGTGGGAGCTGAGGATAGAAAGCTGTCAGAGCAGCTCGACTGCTTCTCAACCCCATCAAGTGCTACGCAGGGTAATGAAAGTAAAATGAAGAGTACACAAGAAATTATACAATAATACAAAGGTACTTCCATCATAAAAAAAGAACCCCCCCCCAAGAAAAAAATGAAGGAAGAATTGATCAACAGTGGCGTTTGCTTACACTAAGACAAATTGATTGGAAAGCTGAAAACAAAGAAAATAAGACAGAAAATGAAACAAATCATTTTAGTATATCACAGTAACACACAGAAAACGAGAACAATTTTTTTTTACAATTTTTCGCACATTGCGCGAAGTTTAGTTTACCGGTAAGTGTGGTATATCAAAATTAACAAGGTGATAGCTATTTAATAAAGATGGCAATGAATATAGCAGTCGGTTTTTTCCGAAGTTTGGTGGAGCTTGTAGGTACTGTGCAGTTCTATTTATGCCTTGTAGAATATCCAAAGCTTTTTATTTGCAATTGGTCCTGGTTACGTATCCTATTTATATGCTTTTGTGTTTCTGATTTATTGCCAACACTCACACGATATTTATATATATTGTTGGCTCTGACTACTCGGGAAGGGTGAAAGAAAATTGCACTTAGTGTTGCATACGGCGCGATATACATGTGCCGGATGTATCTATTTTGCGTTAAGTGAACACGCTGTAGGATTCAAAATGTAGTTGTCCCCTCAATGCCAGTTGACTAATACACTCTAAGAAATGCCTTCACATCTACTTACACTCAAAAACCCTCGAATATTCAATCTCTGCAATCTATGAAATCAGCTCATGCGAATGATGAGGCGGAACATCTGTTTAGACCTTAAAATTAAGTCTGCGCTGTGGCATTTACGCAATGCAAGCATGACGCTTTGCATTGCGTAATGCCACAGCGCAGACTTCATTTTTAGGTCTAAACGGATGTTCCGCTTCATCATTCGCTGAGCTGATCTCGTAGATCGCAGAAATTGGCTCATCGAGTGTTTTGCTGGTAGTTACACGCACAGGCATTTCTTAGAGTGTAGCTTGAATCTGACTAAAAAAGTGAATTAAAAAGAAGCAACTTAATTCTCGTGGAAAGAAGGTGTCTAATACGACGAGCTAAGCCCGTAATTTGAGCTATTTTTGTTAGTAAGTGATTAACGTGATTTTCCCACGACATGTTGGAGGAAAATACAACACCAAGACACTTGAAATGTAATACTACCTTGTAGATACGACGTGAATTTAGGATTATGTCCTCGTGTGTAGGAATCGGCTTGGTTTTTGATCGGAATATTAGTGACCTTGTTTTTGCTTCATTTGCCTTCATGGAATTAGATACTGACCATTTTTCTAGTGTTTTCATTGAACCATTACATTTATCTAGGAGCTCATGAATGTCATTGTCAGAAAACAAATATACTAGTATCATGCGTATATATTAATAAATTTGGCTGTAGGGCTTATATTTACAATATCGTGAAGATACACCTTCAAGAGTAGTGACCCTAATATCCTACCCCGTGGCACTACAGGTTCAGCCTTCGAGCGCGTATAATTTATCTGTACGACTTGTTTTCGATTAGATAAATATGATCTTAAAAGCAATAAGACCCGTTCCCGAATACAGATTCCACAGGGAAGCAATAAAAGTCTTACAATCAGAAGACCGACCCAACAACATGCAAGACCGGATTTAGACAATTATCCAAGAAGAGCGACACAATAAAATATTTTCATCGCTCCTCGCCTTTTTAAAGATATCCAAAGTGCAAGACGACTTGCAACATCTTCCCTTGTTTAGCCGTCTTTAGTTTCATCTATCATACCTCTGGCCATATTGTAGTGTAGCCCTTGACCGTTGTTTCATTTTCGTTCATTACAGTAAAGACATTTCACAACTAAATCAATGCCGTTCTATTGAAACAGCAGCTCAGCTGAGTAAATGAGCATTAATGCCAAATATGTACAGGAATGTTCTTTCAGCATAATTTATGAACAACGCAAAACGTCAGCTTGACAATTCGTTTTACAGGACAGGCGGCCACCTAATTATTGAACTTCGAGGAGCGCTGGGTGAAAACCTGTCACTCACAATAAGGTTTTGTCCAAAGAACAGCTTATGCTTCATCTTCTTGCTATAGTAGTTTTTCGATCTATGGACATTAGTTTAGGTGCATCTGTGAGCCGGTATGTTGAGGTGCATCGGTAACTGAGAAAAGAGGCACGATGGAGTTCTTTTTGTTTTTAAGGGGGGGGGGGGTTGAGTGGTTAAGCTATAATTTAGCGCCCATGTGACGTACGTAAGTTCCTGAGACATAACGACGCTGTCATTTTCTGCTCGCGAACTAACACGATGTGACTATCAAGGCTGCGATATCTGTTTTCAAGCACATCGTTATTCCTGCCAACTGTGCTTTAAACGGAAGTTGCGCAAGTGTACATTAGGGCATGTTTTCTGCGTGATGTATATATTAGAGACCAGTCCTTGAGTTGCCCTTCACTACGTAATACCTCCTCGAAATAGTAGTACAAGCAGACTTGTGCACGTTACTAAAAAAATAAGAAATTACGTTTACAATTAAGCAACGCCAGATTCTAACTAATTACAGTTACAATTACCCTTCCATAAAAGTAAGCGACCGCTACCACAAGAAGTAATCCGTTACTTTCGCGGCTTTACTTTCCACCTTACTGTCCTAGGGTAAGACACAGAACGCAAGGATGTTACGGAAGCGTTTATTGTTGCCACCAGTCACACTTGTGTGACCTTGAGCAACAGCCGTCTCTCGAAAGTCTCGTCGGACGTCTTGCCTCGTTCCTTAGTGAAGATGTCGTCCGCCGCGCTGAACGCTGTTTCACGTTTTTCAATCAATCAAGTGAGACACTCACGAATGCCTAACGCACTGCATTGCGTACTTCTTGAGAAAAATGGAGCAGCTTTCTTCCCTAGTGAAAGCGGAAAGCTTCGTTGTTACAGCCGGAGTTTGGGGCTGTTGGAGTCGCAAAGCTAAAAAAATTTTAATTAAGATAATTGAACCTTGAATAAAATCAATATATGTTAATATATTGGACAAACACATTTTAGCATGCAAATATCTTCAACGGTGGTACAGGAAAATAGCTAGACTCGGTAATTACACATTACAATTAAATTATTGGATCTGTTTTTATATCAATCTTACATTAGCTCTGAACATCGTGCCTTGGTTGAGATGTCGGTTAATAAAACGATGGAGCTTTTTGGATATATAACAAAAACAAAAACACCAGGGGAACCCTCAGAATAAAAAATATAATGTCGATCAAAACGGAAATGCAGACGAACATACGTCGTGCCTACTATTTCTTGATGCCGTCCTAAACGCATGTAGCACGGGTAGACCGTTCCACAGCCCAGTGTTCTTCAGCTAAATGTCAGGTGAGGCAACGGCAGCGTCCCCTCCCCACAGCCCCAGCATTAATTCTAATTTTGCTGAATACTAGTTACGTAAGGGTCTTACATCATACTTCCACATCTGGAAGGTATAAGCAAGCCCTTTCATTCTCAAGCCGATTATCCAGGAGCGAGGGAGTGTGATTTTCACACCGTGGTACCACCATCGCTGAGAGTTGCCATATATTACCAACAACGTGTCCTGATATTCTAAAAAAAAAAACAAAAACAAACAAACACATGTTACACGAAAACGGTGACAGGGATGTAGGAAACCTGAGGCTTTTAGAAGAGTAGGGAAAAGCAGCACAAAATCAAATAAACATTCGTATTTCCCAAAGATGGTAAGTTTTCTTATATCTTTTGAGCAGCATGGCAGTTAATGTCACATCCTTCTCAATCAATTTCTTTGTTAAACTTTCTTCTGCGGACAACCGAGCATCCCTGAAGATACATGAGCAGGCATTGTTTATGTGAATACGAATTTATTCGAAAAACTTAAAAGTTTGAGGTCAGGACGACCAAATAAAAAGGAAAACAGGCGGTGTTTTACAAATAATCTTCATAAGAGTACAGGGTCAGTGCTCCTGAGGTAATTCCACTTTCGTTCTTCGTAAATCTCGATCTAGTATGCCTTTTAGCTCGTCAAGGTTCCTTCAGAACAACGGGTCATGGTTCCCGAAATTTATTTATCTTGATTTTCATCTTTTTTTTTTAAATTTGGAAACACAGCAAAATAATAGCTAATTTTCAGAGAATTGGGAATCTTACAAAAATTTACTACGAGAAAACCCCGAATTTTCCGCGAAAAATAAACTCCGAAGAACAGCCTCTAAATTTCGCAAGAAATGAACTAAAAAAAACAAAAAAACAAGGAATCCTAAACATATGATATCAAATAGACAAGGAAGAAAGGAAGACCATCGCCTCCTAGCTTAAAGGAGTAGTGATGAAATTTTGGCGTTACGGAACGAAGGCCAACGCGGGACAGAGATCGGACGCGTGTGCCTAGCAGACTTATGAACGTTACAGAAAAATAGTAAGGATTTACATTTACGATTACTCAGGGCTAAATTGTAATTCATTACAATTACAAATATAATCCTCTAAAAGTAAGTGACCTTTACTCCAAAAGTAATCGGTTACTTTCGTGGCGTTACTTCCAACATTATTGTCTCAAGTAAGAAACAAATGGAAGAGGGTTATTCAAGTTCTTATTGTTGCCATCTGTTTAATCTATTGACCTTGAGTATTTTGAGAAACAGCTGGCTCTCGAAACTCTCGTCAGACGTTTTGAATAATTTCTTACTGACGATGTCGGCTGCTACGCTGAACATCCCTTTGAACTGAGACACTGGATGAAAGTGCCATATTGTGCCTCACGAATGCTTCATGCTCGGCATTGAGCTTCTTCAGCGAAGCAATGGAAGCACTATTTACCTCGAAGATAGAGAAGAGCTTCGTCGTTGCAGCAGTTGCCTGATATGCGAGAGTTTTAGTAGATCGTTCCGATAGCTCCGATATAACCGATAACGAAACCCGATAACGATATAATGCATGCGAAAATCCGGTGGCGGAGTATCGGGTATCGTTATCAGCAGTCATCGGAACGATCACTAAAAGTCTTCATTGTCGAAATCACGAAGCTGTAGGAGTCGTCTTACAAGTAGCCAAAACTGGAATAAGAATTGATTTATTTGCTTCTTACAATACCGGCATGTATTGCCAGACAATAGCAAAGCATAATTGGTAACTGTAACGAGATAATTAAATATTAGATAAGGTTTGGATCAATATCATTCTTCCTTTGATTATGAACTGGCCGAGTCTGGGTTGAGATGTTGGTGAATAAGAAACGCAGTGTCCAGAGTGCCGTCCGACGGCACTCTTGCGAAGAGTTTAAGTGCCGTCCAACGGCACTTTGCGCCCGCATTCGTAGGCCGTCCTACGATGTCCCTACCGAAGAAATGCCGTCTTTTAGTAAAGAATGTCTTGATTTTGACACTTTGTGGCCGAAATTAGTAAGCCTCTTTACCTGTACTTTTTTGTATTAAATTTGTTAATTATGACTATCCTCAGATTCCATAAAACTCTCTTCATAACAAATAGCAACCGGTCTCAACAAATATTTAGGCTCCATACGCGGGCCTTAAACAAAATCGTGTAACTTTTTTTTTTTGTGGAAAAGGGGGGGGGGGGGGGGGGGGTTACTGCCACTACTCGAGAACGTTGTCGCCGTCACTTGAGAATAACTCAAATTTATTTTAAATCACAATCACAACCTTCGAGAGAGTGCACCTTCGTCAAACTTGAAGAGAACGCGCGCCTGCACCGCGCGGGCACAATACACACAAGAAAACATGCTGCTCGCTCCTGCGGCGTTTGTCTTACTCGGGCTTTATGTTAAAACAAATTGTCGGTGAGCTGCTGGTGAGACCCATGTCAGAATAAGCGTGACTTGTGCATAACATTTTCGGACTGCACTTGAAGGCGCGAGCGGAGTGCCGTTGGATGGCACTTGAACGCTCCGCAAGAGTGCCGCCGGACGGCATTCTAGACACAGCCAATAAAAAAAAGTGTTCAATATATAAATATAATTAATAACAAAAAACACCAGGACACTCATAACAACACTTAATTGGAGCGTCGGTTAAAACAATTATTTAATAGACAAACTTGAAAAGTGTACAAAATCTATGTGCTAGATTTGTATTAAACTATTACGAACTTGGAGCGAGTGTCACTAACATGAAACATGCCCTACATTGGGAGAAACTCAGTGAGCGTAGAAAATTGTTTAGGATGAAATTTTTAGATGATATCTACAACAATAGACTATTAATTAACAGAGATGTGTTTTTACATGAACCTTTTTATGTGTCCGAAAGAGCAGATCACCCCAAGAAGATTAGACCGTACTCTTGCCGCACCGACACCTTTGCTTTTTCTTTCTTTCCGAAAACCATAGAAGAGTGGAATAGGTTGCCAAAAGATGTGCTTGCGGCAAATTTGGTTTTTTGAATTTTCAATTGTGTAGTGTTTTTATAGACAGTGTGTTTTTATTTAATTTCACTATTGATCCATAGAAAGTGTTTTGTTTTTCTTTGTTTGTTTTTGTGTATTACTTGTGTTCTAAAACAAAAGTGTTTGTATGAAACCCACCCCTGCAATAATGCCTCACGGCGAAGCAGGTTTTTTTCTGTAAATAAAAAAAATGTAAACTCACGCTTGCCGCGTGTAGCTTTCTTGATGCCGTTCAAAAACGCGGGTCCATTTCACATAAGCGAATGACGCTTTAGCGAACAGCGACACTTGAGCGAATAAACGTTTAAGCGAATAACGAGAACGCGTGTAACCCCCCCCCCCGCGCTGTGCATACACCGCTTCGCGGCGGCAGTCTGCGGCGGCTCAATGCAGAAATGTTAACCCACTTGGCCCACCCGTAAACGGCGCTTCGCGGCGGCCGACTATTCGCTAAAGTGTAATTCGGTGGAACGTCGGCGATCGCCAAGACGTCATTCGATCAAGTGAGTGCCTCCCTCAAAAACGCAGGAGTACGGACCGACTGCAGTTTCCTCCGGGGTTCTCCGCTGATGCCACGCGCAGCGAAGGGCAGAGAACTAAGCCGCACTATGGCCCCACTCACGAGTTTCACTCTTTCCTCAAGCCCAGAATCTCAAGTCTACGACAGCCACCATTTTGTTATATTATTAAAAATCTCTTCTTGGGAGAAGATGGATCTTGCTGGGTAAAAACGGGGGAAAAAAGGAAGACTATTACCATTTTCCAAGTGCTCGGAAAAACCTAACTCACAACAAGGGTGACTGAGACGCAGATAACCAGGCTAGAATTCACAAATAAAGTAGGCGAACCCTAGAAGGTGGACTACAAAAAAGTAAGTAGCTTTTAAAACGGGGTCAAATAAGGTGAAAAGAAGCAAAAAAATAAATAGATATCCTGATTTTTAAGAGAAGATGAGAAGCCGGCAGCAACGAAAGAGGATTATGTGGCAATAACACCTTCAAATATTATCACATCCATTTCAGTGGATTTTACGGCCAACAGAGCGTTCTTTCCTGTTGTGTCATTATGAAAGTGGTCGTAGTCACTATAACCGCGAAAGACATTGTTAATTCTTGTCTGTGCACTTACCGCCTCGAGCTTCTCCAAGAGGCACACAATCATTTGGTGTACTCCTCTGCCCGTCTTAGATCGCAAAAGAAAAAACAAAGGGACTAAAAAAAGCGGATATGACTTACCCCTCGTTTCTTTCTTATTCTTTTTTTTTGTAGAAATGCCCATTTTTGTATTAATTTTTGCTATGTTTATAACATGCTGCACACTTAGATGGTCCAAGCAGGAGTGAATACGAGAGAGTAAATGACACTCAGTACACGACAATATGCAAGCAATATCTTTGACAGGAAATACAAATGAAGAACTTTTATACAGAGCATAAAAAAGCCCCTAGCAGCAGAAAGTAATGTAGCAGTGAGAACCTATGCAGTAATAAACTGGGAGGAAATGGCTAGCTCAGTGGGAAGAGAATTCCAGTCACTAATTGTCCTGGGGAAAAAAATTAAAAAGATTTATGCGAGCAAAGTAAGGAGCCAATAAGCGTGGCTGATAATGTCTGGTCTGTCTCGAAGTGACGGGTTGTAGATATGAGGGTGATTAATAAAAATCCAATCATTTGCAAGAAGAAAAAAATTAAGCCTAGCCTTGTTCCTTCTTTGCTGTAACAAGTCAATTTCGTTTATCTGCATTAGTGAGTAGGAAGAGTCGAATCGTTTGAATTTATCGTAAATAAATCTGACTGCACGCCTTTGAACTCGTTCTAGTTTCTTTACATCTGTTTTGGTGAAGGGGTCCCATACAATGCTGACGTATTCAAGTTTAGGTCTTACAAGTAAGTTGTACGCCAGTAATTTTACATTACAGGGCGTATTCTTTTGTTTGCGTTTAATCAATCCAAGCTTCCTAAAACCAGCAGATGTTATGTTGTCTATATGTTTAGACCAGCTCAAATGTTTGTCAAATGTCAGTTCATCATACTTATAATGATCTACCTAAGAAACGTTATAGTCCCTTATCTTGTACAAAAAGAAACAGCTTTCTTTTTGATCGTAATTCTAAGAAAAACAGTTTTTTCAAGATTCAGGCTCATCTTCCAATGGTCGCACCAATCCTGTATTGAATGTAAACTCAAATTCAGTGGAATTTGATCACTTCGACACGTTACTTCTTTAAACAACGCACAGTCATCCGCAAATGAACGGATGCTCACACTTTAGGCAACTAACAGAAACAATATCATTAACATATATCAAAAACAGCAATGGCCCCAGGACACTTCCTTGTGGTACTCCAGAAGTTACATCAAGCATCTCTGAGCAGCCAGCACCAACCTCTCCATAATATTTGCTACTACGCAGATAGGAGCCAATCCATTTTACTGTGACTGGATCACGACCAATACTTTGCAATTTCAGGAGTAGGTTTCCAGGTGGAACTCTGTCAAAAGCCTTGCTGAAGTCGAGGAACAAAACATCTATCTGACCAGATTTGTCTAACGTGGAGGCAAATTCGTGTACTGTGGTAATGAGCTGAGTTACTGTTGAATATTCCTTTCGGAATCCATGCTGAAACTCGGTCATTAAAATATTTCTATCGAGGAAGTCAGTTACCATATTTGAAATCGGATGTTCTAGTAGCTTATACAATGTACACGTCAGAGAAATCGGCCTGTAGCTGCTCATAGATAGGCCACAACTCGTGAGAAGAGCCATTCATATGACAGATTGCCCGACAGTCACTGTTAGAAAGCGTGTCAAGTGATCCGCGAAACGACACAAAAAGGCACTGGATACCTTATCAGGTTCAAAGGACTTTTTGGCTTCTAAATTAAATAACAGAAGAAATGCCTGCGTGAGATATGAAGTCGGTGTTCAGATACGACGATTCATGATTTTTACACTCGTACCTGTCAGCGTCGGAAAATACTGACTGAAAGTAAAATGACGAGCGATTGTTGTGTCATCGACACCGTATCCTCAACACATATTTGGCTGATTGGGTTTCTTTTGTTGCTGAAATAGCTCCAAAACTTCTGAGGATCATTTGTAACAAAATTAGTCAATGTGTTGTAAAAGTAATACTC
Source organism: Ixodes ricinus (assembly GCA_037355805.1). NCBI lineage: Eukaryota > Metazoa > Arthropoda > Arachnida > Ixodida > Ixodidae > Ixodes > Ixodes ricinus. The sequence continues at coordinate 62,859 of JAZHYW010042572.1, read as the reverse complement.
ACAGGCTTGTTGAGTGCATTGTCCCAGCTCGCTCCGCATGTTCTCTAGCCGACCGTGACTAGCTTTTTTTATGCGTTTAATTTTTATTTTAAGTGAACTATTTTTCGATTGTTTCAGGGATTAGCCTTAATTACGAGTTCTTTCTTAGTAGAGAAACAATGATCCAAACAATATTGGCGAATAACCTTAAACTTGTTAAAAAACATGCACGGCGGAGCTATTAAAACTCTCAAGTGGCAATTCAAAGGTAGTCCAGGATACATTCATCATTGACGTTCGAGAAATCTTTAATGATTTTAACTTCACTTTTCGGTTCAGATAGTTTTTTCGTCAAAGTGCAACAAAACTAAACAAGCTTATGATCAGAAATCCCCCTCTAGACACTACTGACTGTATATTCAGATAGGCATCTACTAGCAAACACAATATCTAGAACAGAGTGGTTTTGAACCTCGCTCCCATGTGTTTTCAGTTACAACTTGCTGGAGTTCATAGGTAAACATAGTGTCAAAAACAATTTCATTGTGCTGACATGAATCATCTGACAAACGAGTCCAATCTACGCCTGGGCGGTTGAAATCACCAATGACTGCAAGCCTATTGTTCCGGTACAGTGACATGTGGGTATATAACTGATTTAGAAAGGCGGGTGGAGAATCGTGAGCTCTACACATAGCGTAGAACAATGATGTTGCCCCAACAATTCAGCTTCAAACATAAGCTCTCATGATTCTCGATTTGATATAAAAGCCCAGCATGAATATTACTTTTCAATATTACAGCCAATCTGGATCAGAAGATCCGGATTTGGATCTTCTGACGTTGTTCTTTGGGTGTAAAAAATAGATGCAAATAGAGTCAGGGGCTTGGTGTTGTAAAGAAAGGCTTTGGGGAACTGGAAGGGTGCCAAGGCTCCCTTTGCGCTGGTCAAAGCGCGGAACAGTGTGACTGCACTCGACATTACCAAAATAAAAACTTTTTTTTTAAGGGGGGGGGGGAGGAGGGGCGTGAAAAAATGTAAGAGATTACGAGTCCGTTAGGTAAATATGTAAGGGAGATACTTTACAATTACTCTAGCAAATATGTAATTATTCCATTACTAAATTATTGACAAATGTAAAGGATTACAAGTAATTTCGTTACTTGTAACGGATTACGTACAAGTCTGGTGCCAAGTCACCGTTCGGCTGACACTCCTGTTTGATCAGTGAGAACATGAATCCCAGCCGAACACTGACGCAGGGGTCGTGTTTAATGTGTGCCCAGCGTTAGACTTTTCCAGGTGACGCCGAAAATTAATCCCTACGGCTATGTTGTGCCGGAGATTTTGGATGGACGGTAGCCCTCACTTGCTTGACTCGGCTCACCTCCGTGGTCTAGAAGGTCGCCGCCGATCGTCGCTACTGAGGGTTCTGCCACCATTTCCCAGAATTCCATTCGGAGTCGCGTAGGGCGCAGCACGTTTTGAAGCAGGCTTCTTAACCTCTAATACCACGGATAAAATTATGGATAATAGGGCGGTGTACAGCGGTTCATGGTGTCATCATTTTAATGTGTACAATGTAAGGTCCTCGATGGTTGTGCGCCCGGTCAAGTTGCTTTTGCAAACAAATTGCGAGCGGTCCCTTTTGGTACCGTCTTTTTTGTGTAGAGCCATTTTCCTTAAGTTTCCTTCGAGCAAGGCCCTTTCCGAGGTCAAAGTACACCAAAATAAAAAAAGTAATTAAGTTTCTAAGTGAAGCCTTCGTGTGGGGCAGAAAAAACAAAATTTCGCAGTAGGCGTACTGAAATGAGCAATTCATGACGCTATATGGCGCAGTCGACGTATGTACAGCGGAGTTTAACGCCGACCGCTTCCTGAAGAAGGCAATGTGAGAATATGGTGGAGGGTAGGTGAGGTTGCGGTAAAGGCCTTGGAAGCATCTGAAGTGGACGCCCGCCAAAAACAGGAAAGTCAAGTTACGATAACAAACGAAATATACAAATTGGCATGAAGGGAAACTTGTCGCTCTCGGCTTCACACAGAGTTCCGCTCTTGCAGCAGTCAAGGTGTAACTCACATTTCCAAGCGTTATTTGGTTATGCTAGGAACCATGACGAAGGCGTGCCAAGCTCCACGTTTTCCGAATGTTCTTCGTGCAGTGACGGCTGTTGTGACAGTGTGCATGGTGTGTCTAGTGAGACCTGCGAAATCCGATGTCCCGATCGTTGACACAGATTCTGGACTTGTGATGGGGACTCGTGTCACTGTCGGCGACAAACAGGTTGACGCGTTTCTAGGAATACCGTATGCTCAACCACCCGTCGGGGATCTTCGTTTTAAAAAGCCCGTGCCAATATCGCCGTGGAAAGGGACATACAATGCCTCAAGTAAGCCCAAACCTTGCTGGCAGCTGAAACTTCGTTTTGTGGAAAATCAAACTATTGACTACTCAAGCGCCTCCGAAGACTGTTTGTACCTGAACGTGTGGAGACCCTCTTGCACGAGCGCTATATCCTGTGAGAAGAAGAAATCCGTCATAGTTTTTATTCACGGAGGAGCATTTCAGTGGGGTGATTCGTCTCTCTTTATTTATGATGCTGCCAACTTTGTTGCTTTGTCAGATGTCGTCTACGTTACATTCAATTACCGAGTCAGCATACTCGGATTTTTGTCATCGGATAGCCCAGAGCTGCCAGGAAACATGGGCCTCTGGGACCAAAACTTGGTACTGAGATGGGTTAAGAAAAATATTGGAAACTTCGGGGGTGACGACAATGATATTACGATTGACGGCCAAAGTGCTGGAGGCATCTCGGCCGGTCTGCACGCGATTTCTCCGCACAGTCAAGGTCTGTTCAAAAGGGTAATCATGTCAAGTGGTACTTCCTTTCCATTATTCTTGGAATTTCGTACAGCGGACTCGGAAAATTTACAAGTATTGTTGGAACACTCGGCTGCTACGATCATGAAAAGAATATAAAAGATCAGCTTCCAAGTGTGATGGATTGCCTGAGAAAACTAGATGCAGCTCAGATATTCAACACTCTTGAATCTGTAGATGCAGTTCAACAGATATTTTCCCCGTGCAAGGAGACGAATTTATTCCCCGCCCAATACTATCTGAAAATACATACAAGAAGCTTCCCTTTAAAGAAATCCTCCTGGGAACAAATTTGAACGAAGGAACACTCTTTTTCGATAACCTGAGATACACGTTTCCTGCGCTGTCAAACCTGTTGTCTGGTGACTATCGTTTTGCCGTGACAGTTTCCCTAGGACCCGTTTTCGACATTTCACTCACACAAGCGAGACGGATTGTGGACTTTTACTATGGGGACTATGACGTGCAACACGATTCCAAAACTGTCGGGGATATTTTCAGCCAAATATTTGGTGATGCTATTTTTAACTGCCCGACCCAGCTCTTTGCTGATACGGCTTCCAAGCAAGGAATCAGTACCTATCGATATGTGTTCGCCCACAGACCGTCATACAGCTTCTGGCCAGGGTGGATGGGGGTAACTCACGGCGATGAAATAATGTCAACCGTTGGATCTCTTCCATTTATTCTTGACAAGACCAGATATACTGAACAACTAAGCGAGGCAAGCAGGAACTACTTGGGACGTTTGAACTACACGCCGGATGAAGAACACTTCATGAAGCAATTGGTCAGCGCATGGGCTACCTTCGTCAAACATGGGTAAGATCATTTGAATGGCCCCTCTGGCTTGCTGCAAGTACGTTTTAATTGGCAATTTTCGCGCAACGTTACGCTGAAGTCAAGAGACAAAATATACCAATGGCAAAGGCGTCAGAAATCACCATCGTGAACTGATATCCTCGGTTGTGTATTCAAAGTGTTTTTTAGTGCAAACGTTTCGCCAGTGCTCTAGCTCCCATTGCGCATACGTTCCGAGCATTCTCATTACGCGAGCACTTTAAACAAGAAAACGCTTTAAAATCTACTATCGAGATAACCGGGTCCTATTTAACGACATTGTTTAGCCCTTTCAATGCCACTCCCGAGATAACGTGTTGATAATTGCGCGCACTCTCTGCCACTCCGAAGCAACTTGCGTAAAAAATATAAAATGATACAGGATTCTTGCGCCATCTATAGACAACCTTAACACATAGAACTTGTGGGTTAATGTTAAGGCAACCAGCGGAGCGCATGTTTCTTCATCCGCTTTGGCGCTTCATCTTGGCGATGCAGCCATGGTGTGTTGGCGTGGCACGCGCGTCCACTTTTTAACGGACCATACGATTTATGAATTTTCGGTAAATTGTTACTCCGAAGAAAGCGACCACAATGAAGCAGCCTATCTAAGTGGCTTGTTTGCGCGAGTTGTCATCGACGCAATCGTTAAGCAGAGGGACCTCTTCTAACGCCAAGTATGCTTACTGCGCTTAGATCGGTGGACCAATCTCATACACCCGGGGAAAAACGTTACTGCACGTGAATTCCACACGCATTTCTGGCTTTCATAACGCTGATGGCGCATGCAAAAAAACAGCACTGTTGCTGAGTTACTCACATAAAATATCCGCTGAACCAACACGGGGAAAAAAAACGCTGGCACACGTAAAAGCACGTAAAAAAAAGTAACTGCTGTGAAAGGAACGGCGAATGTAAAGTTATATCGCGATATACACTCCACGCTCCGCGCTATAGCGCGCTGACAAACGGGAGGGAGATGAGAGACGAGCGCACGTGAACGTCAGAACGCCGAGTAGGCTGCTTGGAATGATTAGTGGGTGGAGCTAAGCTAGCTTCGCATTGCCTCCCACTGCTACTTCGGACGTGTTTGAATGCGAAAGCCAAACGCCCGGACGCCGGCGTTCCGCGTTCTAAAGCGCTCGATGAGTGTAGTGGAGACAAAGGCAGCTATAGCTTCAGAGCCTACCCCCTAATCATTCCAACCAGAACTCGGCATTCTGACGTTCACGCGTGCCCTGTCTCCTTCTCTCCCTCAGTTTCTCGGCGCATTGGCTTCACGGCGTTGTACGCACTATGTAGGAAAAAAAAACACACAGGTCAACACATCGCGTCATTTTGTCAACGGCGGCACGGGAAACACCCAGGTGCAGGAGCGCAGCTTAAAACAGAGAAAGGCAAATAGACATGCCCGGTTCCGCAGCCACCGCCTTGACGGCTGACTCGAAAAACATGAGCTGGCTTTAGTGACAACTGCTTTGAAGCTTAAACATGCTAGGTTTCTTGAGACTTGTAAAATTGCAAGCCCCTTGTAATATAACAACAACAATAAAAGCGGTGATCCGAGGTAAAAAATATGTATAAGGTACGTCCTTATTCGTGCACCTGCGACAGGATCACATATCTGTTTTTCGGGATTCCAGTTCTTGCAGAAACCACCGTAAGGCTTGCATAGGTTGACCATAGTGTTTTAGAGTGTGAATATAATTCTTCATCGGCCTACCGAGCCTTTAAGGCAGAAACGGATGTGCGAAAAACCAACCGAAGATGGCACAAATTCTGGAAATGCCTTCTATTTTCATTTATATTTACAAAAAGGATGTTCCCTGGTCGTAACCGCGCAAATACAATGCTATTAAAAGCATATTTGCGATTTTTCTACGATAAATGTTCACGCGTGGTATACGCGTACCAAAATGTAGCGTGGAACCATTTTCTCAGGTTTTGATGTCCGTATGAGTTTGGCTTTGTTTATAGAGCATAAATTCCCGACCGTACCTTCGCTTTCGAAAATATTCCGCCCAACCTGGCAACATATAAAATGTTTCCCTCCACAAGTACCCAGCACTTTTGTTTTCATTTAAGTGACACAGGCGCTTTTGTTTCCCGGCTTACGCGGGATGTCACCAAGTCTGTTTACGCAAAGGTGGTGACCCGGCCGAACACGAGGATAATGCGTATGGATTCATAGCAGCGATCATCGCCAATATTCTAAGGGCGCGACCTCGCGCTAATCAATCCTGCTTACTTTTTTATTACATCAAGATCCAGATCCCCGCACCATATACGCAACAAATCGGCACGATACTGAGTATAATACTGATATGCATTTAGTAAGGAGAAAGCTGGCGCTATTGAAAGCACGCGTATAGCTATCTGTTCAATAGCTTATAACACAATGGGTCACTGTTCTTTTTTGTTGGCTCCCTACGTCTCAGCAAGCCTAACGGCAGGTTTTTCTTTAAATGCAAAATGCGCTTTTGCGGAAGCGCATTTTGATTCGCATCTCGTCGACGTCGTTCTCCACGTCGCGTCGCCGTCACCGCAGCCGGAGCCACACCCTGCCGTCATCGGGAAAATGTTTGGCTCCAACTTCCCGCTAAATTTAGAGGCACGCCTCTTCGGGCAATATGGCTGGTTCTACCAAAAGACACGTTGGCAAGTGAAGGGCGTCAAGCCACGTCAAGTATTGTGACATTGTGCTTTTTGTTTTTTGTGAGCATAGGGTAAAATTTTCAATGTCGCTAATTTAGATCTCATTTGCCCCCTACGATATGGCACTGAATATATTTCGTTGCTGATGTCCTAGAACCAATACAAATAGAGAATGTCTTTTTTGTGTGTGTGTGTGGGTACAAAACTTACAAAATTATCGGTCTCGTAAAAAACTAAACTGTAATTACTGAAACGATGGATCAAAATTTGGCATTAAAAAATGTTTTGCTATTACTTAACCCACTGTCGTGCGAAAGGGAAACGTTGGATTCGAATTATTGGTCGGTGCATTTTATTTGGTAACAAAGAAAGCAGGAGAAAGTGAACATTTTTCATTGATTTGTCGGCTGAAGAGGAATAAAATGCCCGCCCGACTCTACATTCAATATCTTTGCAAACTAATCACACTTGCTGCATTTTTACAAATAAAAATATATCTCAGTATAACACTTTGCAAGACTTAATCAAATACTTGATTTGATTTTAAACTGCAGCGCTTTTGGTGTATTAATGGCATCCATACGTTAAATCTTGCCAAGCTTCGTTAGTTTCTCTTTATTGCTTGTAAAGAAACACAGAAAAGTTTTTGATCTTTTATTTTTATTTTTGTAACAAGGAACTGTTGAACGGTTTCTATTAATAGTTTTACTCACACCGAAATAAATTCATTTTACGGCAACGTTGAACTCTTAAACAATTATTAAAAAAAACGCTTAACGGAAATGAGATCGCTATGATAAATACAGCAAGAACCATAGACGTAACAGAACGTTTACTGATTTTGCTTTCAGCCTCTCGTATTATAGTGGTAAAAGAATTGTTAAACCATTCACGTAGAATTAAGTAGGCGACCATGGGGACTAGGGAAGGTGTAAACGTTTATACTTCAATTTTAGAAAGATGAAAAAGCTGGCGTGTAGAATTTACTGTGTTCCCGTGCAGAGAGTGCGGCAACAAATTAGGTGTCGAGGTTTCGGGTTAATATCACCCAATTTCCCGTAATGTTTATTCGAATTAAAAAAAATTAAAGTGAGCATTGAAATTAATATTACATGCAAAAATGTTCCAAAAGCCGGGACTCATGTTTAAAAACAAATACCTCCGACTTGCATAGGAGACGAAACGTCTTATAAATTGTTGGTATGGTTATGCAAATCGGAGGTATTTGTTTTTAATTAATACTACATCCCCATGGTTCGTTCAGGTTTCCTACGCTTCTAAACTGGGAGAACAGTGTATACAAAGACAACCAGAAAGACAATGCATATATACACAACGCTTGTGTGTCTGCTCCTTCTTAAGTTGTCGTCTTTTGTGTGGGCTGTTCTCGCTGTTTGAAAGAAGGCTACAGCTCCACCAACCAGCCCAAGCTTTAATATTTGGCTTGTAGAGGTTTTCTTGACTGGTATATTGTTATTTACCAATCTAAAGGTTAGTTCGTACATTTAAATGATCGCGCTTGACAAGGTGTGTAACGCGTGAAACACTTCGCCCGATTACAAAACTGCCGGGATAGCATAGATGCACCCACTTGATTTAATATTTGTCTAAGAAGAAGAAAACGCGTTGATAAGCGTGTGCTTAATTAAGGTTACGTACACACTTTAATTAGTGCGTGTAACTAATTAACTCCTGGTGATGTTCCGCCACAATCTAAATTGCGCATCTTTTCAGAGAACGCGCATGCGTTAAAGGGCAGAGGTTGTGCGGAAAGCCATTGCATCTTGCGAGTGCGACGGCATATGTGGCGTATCAATACACATATTTCAACAAATTGCACCGAGCAGTCACTTAAAACAATATAGTCCATAATGTGGATGCCAGGAGGTAATCTTCAAGCACGTCGACTGCTCCCACCATCAGTTTCCAGTTGAGCGCATAAAACCACTGACTAAAATATAAAGATGGAGCTCATCGGAAGTGAAGGCACAAAAGTTCCGACCCGAAAATGCCATCTTCGCTCATGAACCCAGAGGAGCCCACTTCTCTAGCTCAAAACACTTTTAGAGCGCAGCTCTTAGAGCGCCCGTTTCCGGCTTGAGCGGCGTCGCCGTCGCCGTCGGCGTAACCGCGCGGTGCATGATGGGCGAATTTCCCCGCTAAATCTGGCGGAAAAATTTTCCCGCTAAATCTGGCGGAAATTTCCTCCGCTAAATCTAGCGGGAAATTTTCCCGCTAAATCTGGCGGAAAATTTTCCTCTTGGCAATTGTGGCGGAAATTTTCCCCGCTAAATCTGGCGGAAAATTTTCCCCTGCTAAATTTAAAGGCGGAAATTTTCCCTGCTAAATCTGGCGGAAAATTTTCCCCGCTAAATCTGGCGGGAAAAATCCTCCCTCCTCGAGGTCTGGCGTGACCCCCAGGCCTTCGTAGGCCCCGTGACTCCCCGAGGCCACGTGACCCCCCCACCCCCGTGCCTTCCCTCCTCCTCAAGGCTGCGCTCAGCAATTCAGCGTTACGGGGAGTGGTAAGCGGCTGTCGCACGGGTGGTAAACAAGGAAACATAGGCACAGAAAAACGATTTGCGCAGCGTTCGGTTGCGTACAGATAATCATCTGTCAAGAGTGTGTGAAGCTCACCGTTTTCTCGCCGCATTATCTACAGGAAACCCGTGATACCTGTGCCTGGCGTAGACTGGCCGCTGTATACGTCCGACAACCCGAAGTTACTCTACCTGCAGCCCAACAACTACACGGTCGCACCTGATCCGCAGCGGGAAGCTTGCAAATTGTGGAAGCCACTTCTCTACAGAAAGTAGGTATAACAGATGATGTAATTATTTGTAGTAAAAGTTCCTGGAACGTCTTTTGATACGAAATGTTCCTGTCAGAAGTGGGCATATCAGTGCAATTCGTAGTCTGAAATTTATAATGCAAGAGGGAATGCACAGAACAGTAAAAGGGCATAGAAACAGACAGACAGACCAGACAGGACGGACAGACAGACGGACAGACGGACGGACAGACGGACGGACAGACAGACAGACAGACAGACAGACAGACAGACAGACAGACAGACAGACAGACAGACAGACAGACAGACAGACAGACAGAGACAGACAGACAGACAGAGAGACAGACAGACAGACAGACAGACAGACAGACAGACAGACAGACCTAAGACAGACAGACAGACAGACAGACAGACAGACAGACAGACAGACAGATAAACAGACGGTACGGACGGACGGGCCGGACAGACAGACAGATAGAATCACGTTGACTTCGCACTCGTTATCAAAACGTCTATGCGATGTACACAGCGGAACTGGGGTGCGCATAAATCGTCATCTCCCAGATTGCTTAACTTAGAAAAACCAGCCTATATACAGGGTGTCAATCTCGAATGCTATTCTGGCGGAAAATACTGGTGTCAATAAGCTAGCGTGCGGATTGCATTAAAACTTTTCACAAACCTTTACTTTAGGTGGTGCCTTTATTATACTCATATTTTATGAGTGTACATGTAAGAAACGAAATAAGCAAAAAAAAACTTTTTGTTTTGTTAGATGGGAAGAAAACGGTAAAAAAACTTCTCATTGACTTTGCTACTCGCAGACGGCACAACGTAAAGCAAAAACTGGGACTCAAGTTGCTAATTTTTGCGCTCTGAAATTTTCAGTGACCTTCAATACCTTTGTAGGGGAATATGCCTACCTCCGTAAAAATACAATGGTCTTGGCGCGGACACACTGCGCAGTTCAAAAGCTGAACGCGCCTTAGATTTGGGGTTTTCTCTCTGAATTCGGAGGCGTGGCTGGCGCCATCTATCGTTGAGGGTTTCTCTGGCGCCAGTCCGGACAGCCATCTCTATTGTTCAGGTGAACCCAGTGTCTCAGTGCGCCGGCAATAACGCTCTTCTTCGGAGAGCGGACGTCGTGATGCGCATGCGTTCGTCCCGACGCGAGATCCGCAGTCCGCTAGAGGAGAGTTGGCGTTATAGGTGCGGTCTCTAAAGGCGACTTTACACATTTGCGACTCCTTAGTACCGTGCGCTATAAGCGCCGTTCACACATATGCAGCCGAGTAAGACCGAGAAAGACCAGACCGGTTTTTAAGCCTTTTGCGACGTCTTGGGACCGGATGCACTGCAGCGGAGCTTGTCCCAAGACGTCGCAAGAGGCTTAAGAACCGGTCTGGTCTCTCTCGGTGTAACTCGGTTGCATATATGTGAACGGCGCTTAAGGCCCGTTCACACAGTTGCGACCTCTTAGAACATGGTGCCTTGGAACCTCTTAATATACAGGGTGAAACAAGGAGACGGCAGGCTCTTTAAATCGACCGCAAAATTCGGTTTCTTAACCTATCGCTCTACGATTTTGTGCAGCGTTGCCCCCAGATGGTGCATTTTTTTTGCTTAAAATTTGCAAAGAGCGAACTTACCTGAGGAAAAAGTAAAAGAAAGAAAAAGGCTTAGCTTCTATGGAAACGCAGCGACGCCACCGGTCTTCAAACAACACGGCGCCGTTTCGCACGGGAGACAAGAGATGGCGCAACGAACGCCGCCAACGAACGAGCATACGGCGCCGAGAGCCGGCACTTTAGCAGACGATCCTTTCGACTCAAAAGCGGCTCGCATTCCGCAGGCGGTGAAGCAGTCACACCGAAACAACAAGGAACTGCAGTTCCTTGTCTGCTAAACACGCCGGCTCTCGGCGTCGTCTGCTCGTTCGTTGGCGGCAGTTGGCGTCGCGACCGCTTGCGCCATCTCTTATCTCCCGTGCAGAAACGGCGCCGTGTTGTTTGCAGACCGGTGGCGTCGCTGCGTTTCCATAGGAGCTAAGCCTTTTTGCTTTCTTTACTTTTTTCCTCAGGTAAGTTCGTTCTTTGCAAATTTTGCGAAAAAAATGCACCATCTGTGGGCAACGCTGCACTTCGTCGTAGCGCGATAGGTTAAACGAATTTTCCGGTCGATTTAAAGAGCTGCCGTCTCCTTGTTTCACCCTGTATTTCACTAACGAGAGGATACACTGGCGCCATCTATTAGGTAGCAGTGTAAACTTGGCGGTCCGGCATATTTTCTATTTCTCTCGCGCATTACTCCTTTCTTTCTTGGCTCGAAAAACGTTTGTCAACGTTATAAACGAGCCTTTCTTATAGGTATTACGCACATTTGACCTCGGAACTCCCGCAAAACCTTTGCTCTTGTGAAATGCAGTTCCAGAGTCACCGCACAGATGGCGCCATAGTGCCAGTGTGTTCTCCCGTCCTAAGAAATTTTAAGAGGTTTCAACAGGTCTCGTCTCTCTCCGTCGTACTCGGTTGCAAGAGTGTGAACAGGCCTTTAGAACCGTTTGCTTTGAAACCTCTCAAAACCTCTTACGACGAGCAAACACACTGGCGCTACCTATCACGTAGCCGCGCAACACTTGACGATTCCTATATTTCCTAGTTTTTTCGCGGATTATTCTTTTTTCGTTGCTTCAAAAACTGTTTTCAATGTTAGAAACGACCATTTCTCATAGGTAGTAGTAGGTACACTTGTCCTCGCAAGTACCGCAAGACCTTCGCTCTACTGAAATGCAGTTCCAGGGTCACCGCATAGATGGCGCAATCTTTCCAGCGTGTTCTCTCGTTTAAGACACTCAATTCTAAAGAAACGCAAGTGTGTGAACGGGCCTTTAAGGACCGCTCACACACTTGCGTGAACGAATTACTGTAAATTTAAAGTACGAAGAAATTTAAAGTACGGAAGAACGAATTACTGTAAATTTAAAGTACAGTTTAGCTAATAACTTTTTTCTTTGATCTAACCCCAGCCATACCAGAAGACAGCTCGATATTTCTAGTTTGCTAGAAAGCTTTATTTGATTTTTTTGCGTTTTGATTTGCTTGCACTAAAACATTACTTCCCATTTTTTTGTTTTGTTTTTTTCTTACACGTTTTGAGTAGCTTTATGTAACAGGCGAACGAAATGCAAGGTAGAATGAAAAGGCTCAGTGATCCGATTTGCGCGGAAGAGCGATGCTTTTGGCTCGTATTACGCCCGATATAAATATTTCTTGTTTGGTGATTGTTGGGTTTAAATACAAAACAAATTCACATTGAACGAATCAAATGATACACAAACGGTAAATGAAAACTTTTTTCGGAATTAATTTTAGGGAAAAGCTTCGATATAAATCGTCGTAGTAAATCTGGTCCGGCTTAAAATACGATATAAATAATTATATAAATCATGATTTAAAATCTTGATTGCTATTGTCCACCCTGGTTTAAGCTCGCTCGGAGGAAGAATATTTGATTACATCCCATTTTCATTTATTTTCAGTGTCCATAAACAGCTTGACACCTTTTTAGTGGTGTACTTTTCAGATTCTCTCTATCTAATATAAAACAATAATAGTAGTAAAGACAATAAAAGAAAAGTCAAGCCTGTCGAACATCACGCATGCCATAAAAATGTCAGGAGTAGTACTCGCAGCGATATTTTCAGTATGGTTATTTGATACTTGAAAGCGAGCCATGGGTGCTACGTGGTGCAATCAGGAGGATACAATTATGAACACGGTCTATACTTCGTTTCAGCTTCGGTCCGAGCGCGGCCGTTGTTATGAGACGAAGGGCCAATCAAACAGTGAAAGAGGCACAACGCCATGACGTGTTCTCTGCAGTTGATTGGGCCAGCCGGTATTCGCCGTCTCTCTGTTCGGGCTCCTCCACCGGCTAGTCCTATCAAGCGTAGACAGCGCGCCATGACGTTGCGCTTTATCTGCTGTTTGATTGGCCCTTCGGCTCATAACATCGGCCGCGCTCGGACCTAAGGTGAAACGAAGTATAGTAGGCCTTCGAGGAACACGTCAGCAGCTGATCAGCAAGGGTGAATCGATAACTCCGTTCATCACCTTAGACACCGACTTAAAATAACGCACTGTTCTCCTGTTATGGGACGTATCTTACTTCACTACTATGCATATCCTTTTTGTATCTGAAGTAAGCATTATAGGGTGAAGGCATCGACAATATCACGCCCGAATGATTTTTTTTGCGTGCTCCATTGCGCTTGTATTAGTTGATCCAGCACAATTACAGACAGCCGAGGCGTATTCGACGCGGGAACGTACAAGTGAACAAAACAGACATAAAGCAATAAGGTACTTGCACGCGCCTGACCCTATCCTTTAAAACTATCACAGAAAATCTGATCAATAATTTCGAAATAGTGGGCTATATAGAAGCCGACAGTTTCTGCTGTGCTTCCACAAAACAACTTCATACGTCGTTAACTAAACAAAGCGTGACTACAGCATTTAAAATCGCTGTTTAAGCTCAAGCGCCACACCTTTGGCCTACATTACACTTTTTTCCAATGGCTCACCTTTTTTTCTTCCATGAATAAGCTTTGCTGTAATATCTGCTACAAACTTGTGCATTCTTAGAATTCTGGGGTGACTGCTCTCTCGCAATGCCCTCGGGAGAGCCAGTCGCTGCAATATACGGCGGGGACTCAGGAAATAACAAAACTTATATTACGTCAAGACAAAAAAAAAAAAAGAAAGACATGACGTTTTATCCGTATTTATTGCCACAGCGCACACTGGTTTGGAGCGCAGCTCTTGAGCGCCCGTTTCTGGCTTGAGCGGCGTCGCCGTCGGCGTAACCACGCGTTGCGTTATGGGACTTTTTCCATATTAACGTCACAGGTTACGTCACGTGTGACGTCACGAGGGCAAAATTTTCCCACTAAACTTTGCGGGAAACTTTTACCCTCTTTACGTCACACCCGACGCTCTCAACCCGTAAAAATGTTTCCGCTAAATTTAGAGGGGAAATTTTACCCTCGTGTCGTGAAACGCGACGCGACGTGCGCGGCGACGCGACGCGACGCGCGACGCGACGCGACGAAACGCGACGTCATGTCTGACGTCAAACGTGACGTCACGTGACGTCACACGTGACCCTCCCTTCCGTACCCTCCCCTCCTCCTCCTCAAGAGCTGAGCTCTAATTGGCATTTCGAAAAAATTGTCAACGTCTTTCATTTTTTTTTTTGCGGGGGGGGGGAGAGGGTCTAATTATTATTGTCACCTATGAGATTTACCCAGCTTCCTCCTTAAAGGGACAATGAAGGCAATTTAATTTAATTTTTTTAAATGGTGTTTTTAGGCTTCTTGGGAACCTGGCATACTGCCCAATTTTTTATAGACATTTGTGAAGCATATTTCTGTACCTACGAAAGAACTGAAGAAACCGAAACTCAACTATCTGCGTTTCTCGTTTTTGGGCCTCCGAAAACGGAGGTGACGTAGGGAGTGACGTCACACGTGAATTGTCGGTACCGGTAGCATTTAGGGCGTCGAGACTCTGGTTACCGCGGTGGGTTATAGCAGCGCGGTCGTTTCGCCGAATTTGTCAACATGGACGGCAATGCCGCTCTCACGAGCGAGTTCGAGCTTCCGTTCAGTAACCGAACACCAACGGAACGGGAGTACGTGCGTGGCGGCCTCTGCTATCACCCGACGGAGACCGCACAGCCGGCAACGAGCGGCCCGCATGCCGAAGGACGGACGCGGGGAGGTGCCGAGGGGAAAGCGGCAGCGATCTGGCCGTTCTGGGATCCGGTTCCTCCGCGGACGTCCTCTTTTCGTCGTCAAAGAACACGAACAGCAACCCACACGTGAAAACTAGCGTCGCCCGAACGAATACTGGTCTTCAGTCGACCGTTAGAACAGCCATCTACAGCTACCATTTTGCAAAATCCTTCGAGTACCGTGTTCTTTTTTTAAATTTTATTTGCCCATAGTTGCTCGTTGTCCGTTTCGCGTCCAGCGTAGCAAAGAAAAAAAACAATTATACTGCTTTATTTACGGTTTAGTAATAATTTCCGGTTCGATTTATACTTTTCATGGTTATTCAAGCAGAAATTAGAACAGTATTCCTCAAGATCGCGAACCAAAACGTGACCGAGGGCAAGTTTCTCGTTTCGACCAATCGCTGACGCGCCGCTTGTGACGTCGCGCTTCTTGGCCCCGCATCGGTCACGTGAGCTCCGCTTCTCCTGGCTTCTTCCGCAACTCTCGGGGCGTCGCCGCAGTCGATCCCGGTACGATTATTACCGCGACTGTTTTATTGATTTGCGCGGCACACAAGCTCCGGTTTCGGCTGAAATTTGGGCAACGTGGCCTGAGACGCGCCTGGAACCCAGTTCAATCGCCAAAAAGATGTCCTAAATTGCCTTCATTGTCCCTTTAAACTGCAGCGATTGGTGCTCTCTCAAGTGATGTTAAGAGACTGTAGTTTCTCCAGAATTTCTAGAGTGTGCTACGCAGGGAATAACAAAATAAACTCCTACTTGAAAGATACGACACGATAAAGCTAGCCAACGGCCCATTTTATTTATTTCAAAACGTTTATCGCGTCTTTGTGCACGTTCATCCAATACGCATATTGTAATCGTCTTGCAATTACAGAAACCTGGAAAACGCCCAACCTGCAGCGCCCCCGTCCACGCCAAAGACAAAGGAAAAACTGGAGTCACAGCAGGGACAAAGCAGACACCTGGGGTCAGCGGCTTCCCCTGTACACTCGCTTCTTGCACTTGTGTTACTAGCTCAGATCAGTGTATCTCTATATGGTCAAAAAATGTTGTGATCAACAGGGTTCTGATGAAGACGCCTTAGTAGTCTATTCACTCCCAGTGAACTTTTCTATTATGAAACAATGGAGAAGAAAAAAAAGTCCAAAGGCCGAGACGAACTGTAAATATATATAATTTATTTAAGAAATCAGGGACCTATTATTTAAAAAAAAAAAAAACGACATTTAGCGGTCGAGTAAGAGACTAATTATAAGCAAAAAGGGTTATTTGAGTGTTGTTATTAGCAACTAACGGGTGGCCTAAAACAGATACGTAGTAATATTGAACCAACGTTAACTACGTTCTAAACCGTTCGCTAGTTTGGATGTATATGAAGGGTGTACATATAAATTACCGTCCTGCAATTTTAATGTGTACATATGTAAATCTCTACACATGGCTCCAATAAAGGCTTACGTGGTAGAAATGTGTAAATTCTCTGGGCAGCTTTTTTGTGTTCCCTCTGTCGTTGTTCTCTGTTGTATTTTTATGATTCACGCTCAAAGATACAAAGGGTCTGGGACTGTTCTGTCTCGTCCGAAGACAGTTGAATGTCGGCCGATCGCCCAAGTTCCACTGATACCAAAAGGCGGACTTTGTACCAGGGGGAACTGAAGCATGGCATCCTCTGGCACGCGAAACATTCCAAAAATTCAGTTGCACTTCACTGCAAAATAAATCCTGGATTAAAGAACAAGAGCTGCCATTTTCAAGGTAGTGCAACCTCTTGTTAGAAACAAAAAATAACAAATTTCAACCTTTATCGGACAAAATTTACTTTGCGCGGCACAGTTGGCGGGAACACGGCACCGACTTTTTTTGAAACTCGATCAGCTGGTTTTCACGTCCTACATCATATTTACCGGATACATCAACATTCCACTACAAAACTAACTTTCATGACAACTGTGACAAAAAAAAGATGTTTGCAGGATTATATAAATTCGTTACGTCTTACACCTATACCACTGTTTCTGAATCTTTCCATATTCATATTTTCAATTAATCAGTGCTGCTTGTTGGGAGATTTGGGACTGAAACTGGATGCAAACCTGAGTTCATGTCATGCACGATCATCAGTAGACACAATGATAAAGCGGTACGGGAAATCGCAAAGGCAGACCAGATAAAAAGTTACGGGAATCGGTGTGTCAGCGTGGCTTCGATTGATCAGGCAGACAAAGACACCCAGTTCTTGCAAACAGCGGCAGGGAGGGGTATTCGTCGAGCGACGCGCTGGCCCAGAGTATTTATGCTCATTTTTTTCTGCATAATAAACAGTTGAAGTTAACGCATTGTGTTGTCCTGTTCTCCCCTCTCGTCCCTCTCTAAAAGCGCTACCATGTTCTCGAAGTTTCAATTCATCCCTTTCATCACCAATAACAATCTCTGGCAAAAAATAAGCCTGTACGAAAAAATTAAAAATGACCACGCTCGAAGTGCACGAACAGATGAGGACGAGGAGGACCACAGTACGTTACGTACTGTGGTCCTCCTCGTCCTCGCCGACTCTCTTAAGGGTTCTAAGTTTGGACACCTGGCGAGACAGTCGGCAAGATCACCGACCGCCGCGATATTTCAGCGCCGCAAATTGAACTTGGCGCTTGCCAATCGCAGCGCGGCGCCGGCCGATTGCGACGGTCGACGATCCTGCCTACTTTATCGCCGAATGTCCAACTTAAAGCCCCGGAACAAACTAAGAAGAGCTGCATAAAGGGAGAGAGAGAGAGGACACGGTAGCACAGCTGCCAACGTCTCCTATAGATAACAAGGCCATTTAGTGCTGAATTTTTGTCGTGACGAAGAAGAGGAGGTCACTGTTCGTCACCATTCGGACGGGAGTCGTGCCCAATCAGTGAGAGTTCTAACTGAATGCTGCCACAGCATTGCGTTTAATCTGCATGCCGTGTTAGACCTTTTTAGGTGACGGCAAAAAATCCAACCCCAGAACCTTGTTGCCTAAAGTCGCTCAGCCTGGTATATTAGGATCACGCGCCTTGCATCGTGGTTAGTTCTTATCCTTTAATACCGCCATCACATCGGCTGCGGAACGATATTAAGCTGCTCGGGACTCTTTAAGCCCCGGATGTTTTAAACTCTCAGTGACTACATGCCTGATTCTACCGCAATTTTCCGAATTTGTTTCTGCACCGCGACGTTTCGCAAAGGCTAAGCCCGAAGGGGAAGCGTTTGACCATCTATTGTCCTTGGTTACCTTTTGCTGCCTCTTGGCTCTTCCCACAGGAGTGATGTCGCGCCCTAGCGACCGCGTAGCAAGGAAGAACGCCCGTGCGAACGGGGCGCTTGTCCGCCATTACTGAAACCCCCACCCCACGCGAGCACATGCAGGGCCGCATATTATTCTGCGTACCGGCCTTCGTTTTTTAGGTTTTCTGGTTAGAAATATAGGTCGGTTTTTGCGTCTACTATCACGAATAAAATAATGACGAATAGAGCTTTTCCCACTGTCCAGTTGCCAATGGTTTTATTATAGAGCAGTATACTCCAGGAGATCCTTGAAGTTTGTACATCCGTCTTTTGCGAGTAAATATATAGCAAGCAACAATTTTCGTTTCGTAGTTCTGCTTAAAGCAGACATTTTGAAAGTAAGTTTACTTGAATGCGAGGTTTTTGTCGAGGTCAATGTAAACGTCAATGCAAATCAGTGTACATGAATATATTCAAGTTCCTACGTCATGTCTCAGTTGGAAACCGAAAAATAAACATCGCCTTCGCAGTTGGCATAGAGAAGAAAACAACTTATTGCGCTATGAACGTGCCGGCGGCATCGCAAGTACGTGGTGCCTGCCAACAGCTTCCTGAAGAAGGAAAGGGGAGCATACGCTAGGAGTGCTTTTTGAAATCCGCCTGAGCACGCTCTACCCCGAAGCAGCAGACTGGAGAGTGTTTCAGGTTGTGCTGAAGGCCTTGAACCCATTTTTAAGGAAAGCACGTCAGAGACAGGAAACCCAGCCCCCGATAAGAAGCTGTATATATTACAAACGATAAACGGGCAAAAGCTAGTTGCTCTCGGTTTCGTTCAGAGTGCCGCGCTTGTGAGATGAGGTGTAACCACCATTTACAAAACTCTATAGTGTATGTTACCAACCATGACCAATTCACGTCAAGCTCAACGTTCTTCGAATCTTAGAGCAGCGACGGCTGTCGTGACAGTGTGCATGCTGTGTATAGTGAGGCCTGCAAACTCTGATGGCCCGGTCGTTGCCACAAATTCCGGACTCGTGTCCGGGACTCGAGTCACAGTCGGCGACAAGCAGGTTGAAGCGTTTCTCGGAATACCCTACGCTCAAGCGCCCGTCGGGGATCTTCGCTTTAGAAAGCCTGTGCCGATAGCGCCTTGGAAAGGGACATACAATGCCTCAAGTAAGCCCAAACCTTGCTGGCAGCTGAAGCTTCGCTTCGTGGCGAATGAAACTATTGACTACTCAAGCGCGTCTGAAGACTGTCTGTACTTGAACGTGTGGAGACCCTCTTGCGCGAGCACTAATGCCTGTGAGAAGAAAAAATCCGTCATAGTTTTTATTCACGGAGGAGCATTTCAATGGGGTGATTCGTCACTCTTTGTTTATGACGCCGCCAACTTTGTTGCTTTGTCGGATGTCGTCTACGTTACGTTCAATTACCGAGTCAGCATACTCGGATTTCTGTCATCAGATAGCCCAGAGCTGCCAGGAAACATGGGCCTCTGGGACCAGAACTTGGTGCTGAGATGGGTCAAGAGAAACATTGGAAACTTCGGGGGTGACGAAAATGATATTACAATTGACGGTCAAAGCGCTGGAGGCATCTCGGCGGGTCTGCACGCGATTTCTCCGCACAGTCAAGGTCTGTTCAAGAGGGTAATCATGTCAAGTGGTACTCCCCTTTCCATGATTCTCGGAATTTCGTACAGCGGACTCGGAAAATTTACAGGTATTGTCACAGCACTAGGATGCTACGATTCTGAAAAGAATATAAAGGATCAGTTGCCAGGTGTGATGGATTGCCTGAGAAAACTAGATGCAGCTCAGATATTCAACACTCTCGAATCTGTAAACCCAGTTCAACAGATATTTTCTCCGGTGCAAGGAGACGAATTTATTCCCCGCGCCATATTATCAGAAAATACATACGAAAAGCTTCCCTTCAAAGAAATCCTCTTGGGAACCAATTTGAACGAAGGAACACTCTTTTTCGATAACCTGAGATACACGTTTCCTGCACTGTCAAACCTGTTGTCTGGTGACTATCGTTTTGCCGTGACAGTTTCCCTAGGACCCGTTTTCGACATTTCACTCCCACAAGCGAGACGCATTGTGGACTTCTACTATGGGGACTATGATGTGCACCACGATGTAAAAACCGTTGAAGATATTTTCAGCCAGATATTTGGTGATGCTATTTTTAACTGCCCGACCCAGCTTTTTGCTGACACAACATCCAAGCAAGGAATCAGCACCTATCGATACGTGTTCGCCCACAGACCGTCATACAGCTTCTGGCCAGAGTGGATGGGGGTAACTCACGGCGACGAAATAATGTCAACCGTTGGATCTCTTCCATTTATTTTTGACAAGAGCAGATATACTGAACAACTAAGTGAGTCAAGCAGGAACTACTTGGGACGCTTGAGCTACACCGAAGATGAAGAACACTTCATGAAGGAACTGGTCAGCGCATGGACTGCCTTTGCCAAAACTGGGTAAGCTCTTTCGAATGATACCTTCGGGCTGCATGCAGAGTTCACCCTTTTTCTACATTGTTTTGTGAAACTACAAGGCGATAGCCTCAATCACAAAGGATGTGTGCAGCGCTGTCAAGTGCAGAAGCGTGGAGTTGTAGAATAATTGCAGTATGAGAGAAATGAGTAGCGCCATTCCTACCACAACGCGGCTCGAAAGTCATGAAATAAGTTATACATTAACTCCCCGCACTAACATCACGTCGCGGCGGCGGTGCTTGAGGCACACTTTCAGTCCGGGGCGTGGGGAAATAAACACACCAGGCGAGCTGCAGGTCCTGCTATGCTGTTTTGGTAGAAACCGGTAGAAACACTCCTCCTCATCAAAACGCTGCAGGGTTAGGCGCGAGCTGCACCGTAAGAGCTGGGAAAGGTGTCAAGAGCTGTTTTACCTATTACGATAATAATCCCTGGAGAAGGGGAACACGGCAGACAAAGGACAAACACAAATCTCCAAACACAACTGGGTGGCTAGTGCGCGACTGAAAAACTTCGCCTGGTCCTGGTACCGAACGAGGGACCTCTCCATTTTCCTTAGGAGCGCTCTGCCCACTGAGATGACCAGGAGTTGGACGTCAGTAGAACAAACGGGTTTTAACAGCTGCCACCAGTCGAACACCAACAAAGGTGAACGGTCTAAATATTAAGCTGATGATGATAATGCAATAATTGCAAAGGCGCAATCGAGCTGGACAAGATTAACGATAATTATCCCTGTAGAAGGGGAACAAGGGTGACAAAGGACAAACCCAAATCTCATTTGGAAGAGCGCTCCCCTCGAAATGGAGAAGTCCCTGGTTCGATATTGGGTCCAGGCGGCTTCTTTCATTCGGGAACAAGCCACCTAGATTTGTTTGGAAATTTGTATTTGTACTTTGTCCCCCTTGCTCCCCTTCTCCAGAGATTTTTATCGTTATTCTTGTCCAGCTCGCTAACGCCTATTGCAATAATTCCATTACCATCCTGGTTTTATGTGTTTTCTGTCTTGCCTTACATGTTTCTTGCCGTCGGACCAGGATTGTTTGTGCGTGAGGTACTTTGCGACGGGTGAATTAACGGATACCTAATATACCGATTTCACCAGCCAGCTTGACAACGCCACCACAGCTGCAATGCACCGAGGGAGCTTTAGTCTTTTTGCACGTGCGACAACCGAGCTCTGCGCGTGTGGAGCACGAGACGGCACGAGCCCCCGCATTCACGGCCGTCTGACTCCAGTGAAATAAAGTTTTGGCGGCGTTACGCACGCGCCGAACGCCTATACTTCGTCTCACCTTAGTATGGACTATTGTTAGCCGCGCGTGCTAAAAGTGCGAGCTAGTCGCTTTGAGTGAAGCCGAGGCGGCTGCACGAGCGCTCGTGCAGCAAGTGCTCTATGCAAGGCAGTCAAGGCTGGCCGCTCGCGCTAGCACAGCCTTCGCGGTTAGTCCATGCTAGGGTGAGACAAAGTATAGTGAGATTGGTATATTATCGTAAGGTTTATTTGTACAGCTACAGCATAAAACTGAGGGCATCGTTAACGGATCCAGATCGCCCGATTTAAGTTTCGAGCGCCTTCAAGCTCAAGCAACAAAGGTTTACAAGCCATCTACATGATAATTGCGGTACAATTATTTGAAGACATCCAAAGTCTCCAAAAATTGAAGTATATCCACTCGGTTTAAATAGTAGGCACAAGGTTAACTTACTCACTATAGCAAGAACCAGCGACTGTTTGCACCTGATTCAAACGACGTGAATCCGATTGTAAATTCTAACTACGACATTGGCACAAGACGTTTTGCCCAATTTGTTTTTTCAGCACGAGCGACGTCGCATTTGAAAAGAATCGGACCCAGTGAACTATAATTTTAACGTCCATTTTACGACGTCCACGCAGCCTAGGCAGATTCCCGTACGTCCCGTCATGCACGCGAAGTTGGTTTATGTAACGAGTTTTGTTCATATTTATCACCATTGATGCATTGGTAGAAAGATAAAAAAAAATTAAATGGGAAACAAAAAAGAGTACGGATGCTCAAACCGTACCGACAACATAGTGCCCCTTAAATATGTTTTACGGGGTACGCCCCACTTTTTGCCCACATTCCATTGCGCAAGCCAAGCGTTGCGCGTGAGGTGGAAGGTGTAATAAAACACACTGCTGGAATACCAAATGAAACACGTCTCTACGTTTCCCGACGCACGCGAAATTTTATCACGGCTGTTTACGCAAGGACGGAGACCCACGAGGATAAAAATTTGGATTCAGAGCAGCGAGCTTCCGATATTTTAAGCGCGTAACGACAACCTCATTACTTCTGCTTATTATTCTGAACCCACCGACATCTGAATTCAACTGCATCCGCCACGAATTAGCTCGTTACTCAGTAATATGTAATACCAGAGCAAGTCTAATTGAAATCACTAGTGTGGCTATCGGTTCAATACTGATAGCACAAGCACACTGCACCTTTTAATGCTCCTTTTTCTTGGCAAGCCAATACGGCAGGTCTTATTCAACACGGATTGTATTTTTACGAAAGCGCTGTTGGGATTGGCGTCTCGTCGCAGTCGCGTCGCGTCGCCGTCGTATCGCCTTGTCGTTATGGTGCCGTCATCAGATAAACTTTGGTATGCGATCCCTGCCGTCATCAGATAAACTTTGGGAGAAAATGGGGGGGGGGGGAAGGGTAACCGTAGAATTTACGCTCAAGAAAGCAATCACTGATTATACCACGTTGTTGATTAGGAGGGACCAAAACATATACGGGATTTTTGAAAGTCCGGTCACCGAAAAACGTGTTATGCCGCAGCTGCTCTGAAAATGTCAAAATGCGTTTTATTCACGATATTCAACTCACAAAAGTTAACTTCACCTCTTTTCAACATAATCACCAGCCACCTTGAAGCACTCCTGCATTCGATGAATCCAACGGTCGAAACAGCGTGCAAAAACCTCCGGTTTCGTTATAGAAAGCTGCACCTAAACAGCGAAAATGAGGTCTTCTCTTGTCTAAAACACTTTTTCACGGCGGCGTTCCTTCGGTTTGGGGAATAGCCAGAAGTCATAGGACGCCAGGTCAGGGGAATAGACGGGTGGAGTCAACAGATCAATTTCGGAATCAGCGATGACGTTTAACGTTCTGCCAGACATGTGAGAAAATGCGTTGTCGTAATGGAGGATGTGACGGCGCAGATCCTTCTTGGGGCGACCTACGAGTAGTTTTTGAAAACTCCCGGCAGGCACACTTCTGTGTACCATTTAGAGTTCGCAGTTCGCTCCTCCTCAAGGGGGACAGAGGCCACAACACTCTTGAATTTGAAGAAAATTGCAAACATTGTCCTGCCGGATGATCTGGCGCGGCGAAATTTCTCCGGTGGCGGCGGTCCTTTGATCGACCACACCATAGATTCAGACTTGGTGTCGAGGTCACTGTTGCAAAACAAGGTTTCATCACCAGTCACAATTCGCTTCCAAACAGCGTACTTGCGTTCCTTGAATCTTTGGGGGCACTGGCGGCAAAAGATCACGTGAGATGCCTTGTGCTCTGGAGTCCGCTGGTAAGGGACCCATTTGACAGATTTCTTGCTGTAACCAAGGTTTTCAGTCACGATTTTCCAAATTTACGTGGCAGCTATACCAAGTAGTTCCTTCAACTTCTCCGGAGTAACTCAACTATCTTTCTCAACCGCCGCCTTCACAACGGACAAATTTTCATCGTGGGCTGCCGTTTTGGGGCGCCCTTCACGGCGGACGTCCTCCACAGAAAAGTCTCCACTTCGGAAACGATTGAGCAACCTGGCAATCATAGAGAGAGATCGGAGCTTCAACACCCATAACAGCTTTTGGCATTTTGACGCACTCTGCAGGCTTTACAGCAGACAGGAATTTGTAAAGAATGAACGGCCGCACGTGCTCCTTTCTGGATATCAGATATTTCATCCCGCCACAAGTACTCGAATTTTGATTTCTCGTTTTCATAGCTTCCTGTTGTAGAAAAAACAGCTTAAATTAGTTTAAAAAGATAAACGAAAAGCCCGATATCACATATTTTTTTACCGAAATCTGTCAACAAATTATAGAATGAAGGCTTTTCCAGAGAATACCACTGACCGGTTTTGTTTTGGAAATATTTTTAGTTGCTACTGTTAAATGCGATTTCAATAGCAAAGGTGAGTACGTACTCACCTTTGCAATTGCAGCCCAAGATATCGCGCATGACGAGGTGTGTAACTCTTGAATCTCGTGGTCTTATTACAAAACGGTCGGGGTAGCATAGCGAGAGCCACCAGATGCGTTGGATGTTTTAGGATGACAAAACCAGTTGATAACGGTGGGCCTAATTAAGGTTACGTACCCATTTATATTAGTATGTGCGTAAACAACCAACTCCTAATTATGTCAAGAGCCATGATAAGAAGTCAAATGGCGTGGATATTCCTCCGCAATGTAAAGCTCACCTGTGCTTGAGAACGCGTAAATGTTGTCGCAATGTCTTCACATCATGTGTAACGGCAGGTGGCTTAACATAACACATTTGAATAAGCTGCACCCAAGAAACACTTGAAACAATATACTTATATGGGTCAGTTGGTACATGTCTACGGTAAAAAAGCGCCGAAAAATACATGGACAGACAGAAAGACAACAGGACAGGGCACCACTTCAAACAGTAGTGCACAATGTGAATACCAGAAAGTAGCTCTAACGCGGGTATGACACCACTGTTTTAACTTCACAACAGAGCACGAGTATAACCAGTGACTGCGATGTAAAGAAAGAGCTCAGAGGAGTGAAGATAAAAAAGCCCGAGACAAAAATGCGATAATCGCAGGAGAACTAATAATGAGGGAGCGTTTGCAGAGAAACTCAGCGAAGCCCACGTTTCTGTAAACACTTTCTAAGCACCATCCCTCAATCGGTCTGCAGCCCGCAAGCAAGGAAGGAAAAATAGGCACGGAGAAACGATTTGCGCAGTGTTTCATTGAGTACAGAAGATACTATCAATGGTATTTGAAGCTCACAGTTTTTCACTTACCAAATTTTCTACAGGAAACCCGTGATACCTGTGCCTGACGTTGACTGGCCGTTGTATATGGAGGACAACCCGAAGTTACTGCTCCTACAGCCCAATAACTACACGATCGCACCTGACCAGCTGCGAGAAGCGTGCAAATTGTGGATGCCACTGCTCTTCAGGAAGTAAGTATAATAAAGCAAGCTATTCTTCTAGGAGAAATCCCTAAGGCAGGGCCGGAGGCATCTCCTGATAAGACATATTCTTTTCGGAAGTGAGTGTATTATGTGATAGGTAGTCAACCTTCAGAATACAAAGGGGGAATACATAAAACAGAAAAGTTGTACAGAAATGGGTGATGTAAGCCTACAGAGCACGTTGGTTTCCCGTTATCAAAATATCAGCAATATTCCTTGGCACAAAGGAAGTGCACAGAAGCAGTCATCACCAGTTTCTTGCTGACTGTTTCCGTACCCATGCAAGACAACCCTTGCAGAATTATGAACATAGTAGAAAAGCTATACAATAAGCGAGAAACTATATAGTACAAGAGAAGCAAAATATATTTGGAACGCAAGCCGGGAGACTTCCGGACATTTTTAATTCTTAATCTTCATTCTTTATTTTTTATACTTTATACTCTTTATTCATCATGGCCCTGCATATCCATCAAGCATTATCGCCGGGGTCAAAACAACTTGAATGAAAACTTCTGAACTTTTCGGACACACAATCTCACTGGGCAAGGCTTTTCACTCCTTAATGAGTTTTTGCCTAATTCAGTCCTATTGCGGAGTTATCTTATGGATGTAGTCTTTTATTTTGAAGATGTGATGTGGAGGTAAAGTAAGATGAGCTATTAATGTCAGTAATATTGTGCTATATGTTGTATAAAAACTTCAAGCGTAAATTTCTTCGTCTTAATGCGAATGTAAACCATCTCAATTCTTTAATCATGTCCGTTACACTCGCAAAACGGCCGTGCCACACCAGGACGAAACGAGCAGCACGACTCTGAATGATGTCTTTGGTAACAATGTGGCTTTGCTGAGAAGGATCCCAGACGGTGCAGGCGTACTCTAAATCAGGTCGTACATACGAAAGATACGCGAGCTCTTTGGTAGCTTTAGTTTCGGTTTAAAAAACACCAAGCGCTCTGCCGGCCCTCTTAACAACATCGTCAATATGTGCATTCCAAGTGCAGACCGCTAAAAGCATGACGCTTAGGATATTTAACTGTTTGATCTATTAGTGCGTTTTTTTTTATTTAGTTAATAACATATTTGAACTTTCGTTTTAGTTTTACAAATACAAATAATATGGGCACATTTCTTTTAACGTTTAACTTCGTCTTTAACTTTTTTCACGATTGTTCTATTCGGTTCAGGTGACCCTGCAGCTGTCTGGAACTCTACTCACCTCTTATACCCGTGAAAATAACACAGTCATCCGCAAACAAACGTCTAAGCGAATTTATACCGTCATTTTTGTCATTAACAAATATTAAAAATAACAAGGGGCAATAAACAGAGCCTTGAGGGACACCCGACGTTACTTCAACATAATTTGAAGTTTTACAAGCTAAACTAACACATTGATGACGTGATGATAGATACGCTTGTATCCACTTAACAATAGTCATGTCAAAATTTGGGCACGCTGATTTTTGTTATAATAGTGCCTGTGATACCGCATCGACCGTTTGTTTTTATAATCTAATAAAACACAACCAATCCTTCCGCTTTTCTCAAGACCCGTGACCTATACCATGTTATAGCTCAGTCAGTTCTGTAGTACATAATAACACTTTTCGAAATCCATGTTACGATTTAAAGAAAAAAATGGGATAGTTTACATGCTTTACGATGTGACAGTATAAAATATGTTCCACTAATTCACAACATATAGACGCTAGTAAAGTCGGTCTGCAATTAGTAACCTATCTTTGTAGCCTTTCTTGTGCACCGGCCACGCGTGTGCAACTTTCCAGTCGTCTGGCAATAGGCCATCGTTCAACGATTTCTTATCTACTATAAAAAGATATGAGGCAATCGCGTCTGCACAACGTTTTAAAATTCTCGGTGAGATCCTATCGGGGCCTACTGCCTTAGATTCGTCTATACCTGTTATAAGTCACGTTATGAGGATAAGCCCTCTTTTCAGCATGACGAAATTCTTAAAAGTCACCTCGCTCTCATCAGCCGTACTAAGTTCTAGTCCAGGAAATATTAGTATCACATATTTGCCCTTTGAACCTAGTGATCATGATGTTTTAAAATCCTGAGACTGGGAAGGAAAATGAAGAAAAATTGAAATCGTTCTAGTCCAGGAAATATTAGCATCACATATTTGCCCTTTGAACCTAGTGATCATGATGTTTTAAAATCTTGAGACTGGGAAGGAAAATGAAGAAAAATGAGAAATCGTTTGCCCTGTCCCCTTTTTTCTGTCTTACAATTTGTCTTCATTTTCCTTCCCAGTCTCAGGATTTTAAAACATCATGATCAACATACACCAGCTCGCCTGCACCTTGACAATTTTTTCGTTAACCTAGTGACTTTTTGCACTCCTTGCTCCGCACCGCAGCCTTTGTTTTTCTGTTTATGGACTAGCAAATCTAATTTGATATAGTGTGTTTAATCCTCCATCTGCACTTTCGACGAAATTACGGATGATAGTATTTTTTAGTTTTCACGTAGTGATTAATGACAGTTTTACTATCTGTTGCAGACACTTGCTTAATAGGCTTGTCAATAATTGAAATATATTTGGTCTTAGTACTTTTCCGTAACTTCCACTTTTCATGTTAAAACCAAAAAAAAAACGAGAAAAACTAATTTCTCCCAAAATGATATTTTATCCGAGCCCTTCCATTAAGAGTTCTAGGAGCGCTTTCTGACCAAAGCGAGTGGCTTAGAATGTATTCTTCCTAGTAAAGTATTTGGTTACCTTAAAGTATACCTCTACAACCAGTGGTTACTCAGCCGCTTTCGAGCTTGTGGTACGCAAGGAATAAAAAAAGTCCCCAGTGAAAGATACAGGCAGACAACTCTTGCAAACTGTCCTTCGTATCATTAAACCCCCCCCCCCCCCACACACACACACACAAAAAGACACATTTATCGGTTTTGTTCGCGTTAATTCAATATGCCTAATCTGATCGTCTTTCATTTGCAGAATATCAGAAAATGTTCAACATGCGGTGTCCCCGTCCTCACCAAAAACAGAGGAAAAACAGAAGTCGCAGCAGGTTCCCAGCAGTCACCTGGGATCAGCGGCCTCCTCTGCACACTCTCTTCCCGCGCTTGTATTGCTAACTCAGCTCACTGTCTCTGTCGTTCGCAAATTCTCTGGTTAACAGGGTGCTGACAAGGACACCTTAACATTCTATTTATTTCCAGTGTACTTTTGTTTTGTTGAAAATTTAACGCTGAAGAATACCGAGCCCGAACGCACACACAAACGACAAATATTTATATATATATACATACACAAACGACAAATATATATTAACTGAAACCGTTACTTAACCAGGGTGCCGGACCGAATCCGAACCCAAACCAAAAATCGGATAAAAACCGTTATTTTTTTTTATCAAACCGGAACAAAACCGAAGCCGTAATCGAACATTCGATATATTTTTTTACCCAGAACCGGAACGAAACCACGTACGTGGCGGTTATGTGCCGGTTGCCGGTTCACTGGAAACAGTTCGTCGTAATAAAATTTGAGCTGCAACTGTTTTGAACAGGTGGCGGCGGGTGGCGCAGAGTTGCGCTAAAGACGGCAGCGACCTGAAGACAATTCATAGATAATTAAATAAATAAATACATGCCACGTCTTTGTGCAGCACTACTTGGCGCCGGTGAGTCGGGTCTGAGGCGTACCTCTTCTAACTGACTAAGCCAAAGGATTAAAAGCTGTTCTTTGTTTCTTTTGTTGCTGCCGCAAAGAAATGTGAATACAAACGACATAAGCACCAAAATAAAACTTAAAAGTCGATGAGCTGATTTCGTGTGTTTGTTCCGCGCTGTCTAAAACTGAAAGCGACGCCGAGAAGGCAAGACCGACACGTCGCAGGGGCGCCGGACGACTAGACGCCGATCGCCCGGCATATTCCCGTTTTCCCTTACGATGAACTGCAAAGGTTCTGCGAGCCCTCGACGCCAATCCAACGCCGGGTGACTGCCATGGTACTCACGCGGCTTTGGTGCGCGTAGTCATGGCGTTCACAGCACTGAACGGGCTGGGAAGGCTCGTGCTGCCCTTTGGGATCCCGTATCAGGTGAGACGGAGTGTAGCTGGATGGCGCCACGTGGGTGGTGTTTCTTTTACACAGAATGTGTTTTATCAGCCGATTTCTATGGAGTTCTATAACGTGTTACTGTAACATTTGACTGTAACGGGGAGCCTGCAACAGCCGGCTGTAATGACACCGAAAAGCGTTATACCCATAGGCAACCATGTAAAACGACTTTAATCCCCGGAAGGATCTGAACTTACCACCTTCAGATTGTGAGCCACTTGCTTTGCCGACTGAACTCTGAAGGATCGGTGTCATCTGGCACGCAGAAGCATACCCCTTGGCGGAAAAGCGCGGTCGCACGCTGCGTGGCCTTTCCTGTCATGTTGCGCCATCTCGAGGCTTGTCAGAAATGGGAGCGATTCTTCGGTAGATGGTTCCGTTCAGGTTCCCTTCTCCTGTTTCATAGAAGGCATATCATACATTATTTGCTTACCAGTCATTCTCAGCATGATCAAGCTTGTTCTTCCCCGTTAATAACTTTCTGTATTTGTATTTTTTTTAAAATCATCTTTCGACTGTTTTTTGCGGTCCTTGTCTTCAACCCAGAAACTCAGTCATTTGAAAAGGATAGTTTGAAAGTACGGTGCGCGCTAGCTGATTCCCCTTGCATGTGAGAACGGCACAACTCTACTTTGACTCCATTTCCGAGTGTCTCTATGACCGCATAATTTGCATTTGCATTCGCCATATAACTGAGAAAATACTGCCATATATGGCCATATCAGTGCGTAAGTACGGACCATATGATTGCTGTATAAATGCAAATACTGCCATATAAAGCCCGCTCGCGACATATATAGTACAAAATATATCCCCTGATAATGATATAGGGGCCCGTTTCGGTCGTGCAAGCAAAAAGTCATATATACTCGCAAAGACACTAGTTGATTTATCTATATTGCACGAGTTTCATGTGATTGGTTAACTCTTGTTCACTTCCTTATGGTGAAGTTATTCCAGATATTTGGATTAATTAATCAATTGCGCATTTTGAAGATTAAAAGTCAAATGAAATTTGGTTGTATGTTTGACATGTGACAATATGACGAAGTGCATAAGATCGGAAAGCGAGTTAATCAAATAATAGATTTTAGATCGTAGGTCTTAGGCACCCGTTTCCGCGTTAAGCAATGTCGGCGTCGCCGTCAGCATCCGTGTAACTGCTCGCTAAATTTGTCGGGAAATTGAATTGGTGTTTATGTCACGTGACGTCAATTTTCCCGCTAAACCTAGCAGTGAAATTAATTTTGTTTATGTTTCCCGCTAAATTTAGCGGGAAAACATGAATGGTTAGCTTACTGAAGATGCAAGACGCTATTTCGTCGTCGCGAACCCTTGTCTCCTTCGAACGGCTGCGAAGCCGTTGCGCCCGGAGCACCCTATGCAGCATTTTTCAAGAAACCGTTCGAGCAGACCTGCAACCTTCCGTTTGCGAGCGTCGGCGATTCATCGTGTGTTGAAAGTCGGCAGATGTGCTGTCCGTGGTGTCTTTGTGTGTAACACTTTCATAAAAAAATTTGAAGTTTAAAAACGCGAACCTAACAGTGTACACATAATTTTAAATTTATTAGTAAAATATATTTATTTATTTATCTTTTTATTTGTGAACATCATGTGCAAAAACTAGTCGCGCTTAGTTTTTTATTTAAAATTAAAATATGGGTTATACGGCGTAAAACACAGTATCATCAAACTTGCATCGTTTTGGGTCACTTTTGGGCTGGACAGCTTCTTTGGAAGTTCCAAAGCTGGACTTTATAGAGCTGTCCTGATCACTCGGTATTGACAGCAGGGTAAGCGCTATGCGTATTTTAGGCCAATCGTGTCTCCGGTTAGGGTCACGTGCCTACAGTCTAGAAGCTGGTGATAAGGCAGAACATGGCAATTGCCTCAAGCCCAAGGCCACATATAGCATTCACTGCACTATCAACCTTGGGTACAAGTGACAAATCCTCTTGTTGTGGTCATTCTTGGGACCAGGGCCAGGTCCTGGTTGGGATGCCCCAGAAGATAAGCCTTTTGTGTGTGCACTCCGCTTTGGCCTTTCCTTCTCTCATTTTCTCTCTCTCCTAAGCTGAGAGCGTGGTAGAACGTGCGCACTAGCCGAACCAATCAGCCGAAGCCTTTTTATCACTTGACTTCGCTCTCTGTGCGCGGGAAATGGCAGAAGCGTGGTCGCGTGGTGTGACGGATGACGCATTAGCCGTTGGCAATCTCGGAATGCGTGCTGCCAGACCTAGTTTGGCGTTTGGCGTTTGTTGCGCTCTGCATGGCTGCTGCGAATCGTGCTTCTGTAGTAAATTCGAAAAGTCCTACCCGTATATCGGCAACAAGCGATGTCTTCAAAGAAGCCCAAGCATTTTTGTGATGCGTTTAGTGTTCGGTTCCACAAAAACAGCTTGTGCTACATCGTGTTGAACCTTCACGGACATCTTCCTTGTAGTTTTTGTGTTTGAGTGGTTGTTAGTTCTGCCGTGCCCGTGTCGACATATCTCTCTGATTACACCTTTCAAGTCCGGTCTCGTGAACGTAAGTGCGCAACAACATACTTCGCGACAATTGATCGTTTTCCTACAGGTGCTCTTCCAGATTACCTCTAGAACTAGGCCGTGTCTATCTCCTGGTAGCCGGGAGAATAATTTCCCGAAATTCTACTAGCAGTCACGTGCCATTGGCCGTCTAAAATCACGTCAAAACTGCAGGTAGAATACTGAATTTTTATTCTCCCTGCGTTTCGTGATAACACGTTCCACGGCCACCTTTTCGTGGATACACGTTTCATAAACATATGTTTCGTCGACATTAACGTTTCATCGACATTTGTTACGCGAATGTCGATAATCCTGCTTTCCCTGGGAACCAATTTGAGCGAAATCAGGAGTGGTGTAAAGCAGGTCATGTAAAAATTAATAAAAGTTAGTACATGCTCAATATTCAATTACTATTTTTCTTATACAGATGAGAAGTCACTTTTGGTTGATTATTGTAGAAAACAAGAATTTATATAAAGGTTGCCTTATCTGATTATGACGTGAGGGAGATATACCTCTATTTGGCAGGCCCAAATATGAATATATAAAACATTCGGCATATGTGGCCAGACATGCCTTATATATACTGATATGCTTTATATTGCCAGATATGCCCAATTTTTTATATTAACCATATCAGGGTTTTTTGTATAGGTCCAGATATGTCATTTTGTAAGGGTAGTTAAATTTTGAGATTTCAAGACGTTGTTCTATTTCCCATAAGAGAAATGGAAGGTTAAAAAAGCTCACATAATAAAAGTGATATGAAGAGATGTTAACTTGATTGAGGCACACGTAACAGTAGATTGCTCGAGTCCTCTCAGTAAGATTTTGGTTGTTCAGTATTGCTTGCCATGATGCAAACATTCACATTTAAACTCTTAACCGAGAGTTGTAAAACATTTAGAAGGTACCTATCTGTCATTCGCAGGGACCATATTTGACTTCACAGCAATTCGCAGATATATGCGTGCTGTAGCGAACACTTCGATCATGGCCGCCGCAAGATTGCGTAGATTTGAGAACTTTAGATCAGGAGGCCACCTGAAAACCTAACGAAGCCGTTCGCTACAAACGCATCCTTCAGCTTATTGCCTGTTTGGCGATCAGCTGATCAGCGAATTCTATCTGGAAAATTTCTTGAACTTGCCCATAGTTAATTTGGTCGATTATATGGGGTTTGCAACCAAGCATACCTCTGGCTCTTATGTTTAGTGGGGGGGAGCAATTTTTTGTCAACCCTTTTCATTATAGGATATCGTCGTCACCCGAGATCTTTGGAGGTGCACCCGTGTTTTCCGAGAAAATTGTCCGTTAGAATGTAAAAGGGGCTAAAGCCATATTCGACTAAGGTGTTGGTTTTATGGAACTCTCTTAATGCTATTTCCTCTCAATCATTCGCCAGCGTGTCAAATAAGATTGCTTGCTCGAGGCCTGGCCCTTGATATGGGATGATCAAGCCGTGCACGTTTACCGCGAGGCTGCAAGTAAGATTGAGACAGCGATCTTGTTTTCTTAACATCTCCGAGGAATCCGGAAGTGTTACTAAATAAACTTCGAGCGACTCGGCGTAAAACGATTATCCGCGAATAGTAACGTGTCTCGGTTTGCAATAATAAATTTAAATTCAATCGATTAGGTCCTTTCTAACAGTGCTGAGATCCTTCAGAGTCCATCATTGTATCAGTACATAAAAATGTAACGAGGGTCATACATAAACAAACTCGCTGTTTAACACGTAAAATTACATTTATTGGAAGTCATCAATTAAAGTTTAAATTAATTCACTTCATGGTTTGAAAAGAAAGGCTAAGAAAATAAGCTGCGCTGCGTGTAGCGTAGGACGTCGCTGTCTCCCGCTGCGAATATTCGCATTATGGTCTTGACCAGGGCAGGATCAGCATCATAGCTTCTTGGGCAAGAAGAAGTGTTCGACAGAGATCGTCGCGTTCGACATATTAGAGCGCAGCTCTTAGGCGCCCGTTTCCGGCTTGAGCGGCGTCGCGGCGTCGGCGTCGGCGTCGGCGTAACCGCGCGGTGCATGTTCGGACATGCACCGCGCGAGCCCCCCTCCCCAAGCGGGGCATGTTGCGACATGCACAGCGCGAGCCCCTCCCCCTCGAGGTCACGTGACCCCCCCCCGAGGTCATGTGACCTCCCCCGTACGATATTGAAGGATGAGGGGAGGAGGAGAAGGAGGAAGGGGGTGGGGTATACCTCCCCCTGAGTTTTCTTTCCTCCTCCTCCTCAAGAGCTGCGCTCCAATTCGGCGTTACAGGGAGTTGTAAACGGCTTTAATTTTTTTTTATGCCTAACGGCACGGCCACAATTGCTAATACATCATGGAAAAGACACTCTCCAGGCACTAGAGAGTTTTAGGGAGCCGTTTTTCCACATCCCATACGCATGTAGTCTGCTTGGGAGTTGGCCGCAAGCTTTTACATACCTGGGTGTCTGGTTCTTTGCCCGAGCGTTTTGGAGCGCAACAGCGAAGAATCTTGAGTGATAGGTTGGTGGAATGCAAGCTACCACTGGAGTTTGCTCGCGAGCTCAGGTCCCTCGAGGAACTGGAGCGGTGGAAGGCTACGAAGTTTACGTCTTTCCTGCTGTACACTGGCCCTGCGCTGTTGCGTGATTTTTTACTAGGGAAGTAGTATCTACACTTTCTGTATTTACACATTTCGATTAGGATTTTCTTTCACGCAGTGTGGTGCACGGAGAGGAACCAGTGTGCCTCGTATTTGTGGCTATACCTTGCGCAGCAATCTGCCGTGCTGTATTGCGACGAAGTATTGGTGTACAATGTGCACATGATGTGCCACATTGCAGATGACTGTCTTACGTACGGCTCACTGCATGGACGTGAGCCATACGTAAGAGTGGGCAGAGCGGGGGTCGCGCCAGTCCACATTGCCCACGCTCTGCCATACAAGGCCACCGAGAGTTTTGTAGAGGCTGCCCTAGCCCACATGCGCATGCTCTGCCCACAATGGGCCAATATAGGTTCCATAGGGGCCGCTCCAGCCCGCCTTGCCCACGCTCTGCCTACAAAGGGGGGGGCACCATGGATTTTGAAAAGGCTGCCCCAGCCCACATTGCCCTCGCTCTGCTCACAAGGGGCCAACGTGGGCTTCATAGGGGTTGCCCCAGACCATATTGCCCACACTCTGCCTACAAGGAGCCAATGTGAATTTTTAGGGGCTGTTGTAGCCCACATTGCCCATGCTTTGCCCGCAAAGGACCGATGTGTGTTTTGTAGGGGTATCGCAGCCCACGCTATGCCCACGAAGGGCCGACATGGGGTCTTAGCGGCTTCCTTTGCCAATGCTGCCCATGCTCTGCCCACAAAGGGGCCAACATGGGTTTTTGTATGGGCTGCTCCAGCCAGGGGCGATTTAGAGGGGGTCCGGATGTCCTGACCCTCCTTGGATTTCTGCATGTAAACTTTAGGGCGTTAAACGAGGGAGAGGGAGGGGGTTCCTAAACAAACGGTACGCTGACCAACATCTGACCCCCCCCCCCCCTCAGGAAATTCCTGCATCCGCCCCTGGCTCCAGTCCATATTGCCCACACTCTTCCTACAAGGGGCACACTTGGGTTCTGTAGGGGCTGCCCCAGCCCACACTGCTTTTGCTATGCCCACAAGAGATCAACGTGGGTTCTGTTCGGGCTGCCCAGTCCCCATTGTCCACTCTTTGCCCACAGGGGCCAACGTGACTTTCGTAGAAGAGGCCCTAGCCCACATTGCCAACACTGAGCCCACAGGGGATCAATGTGGGTCTCATAAGTGCAGCCCCAGCCCACATTGGCCATGTGGGGCCCCTGTGGGCCCCACTTCTCGTGCTACCTGGGTAGTTCAAGAGCAGGGGTGCACAACTAAAAATTTAGGCGGGCCAAAATTAGTTTATTGAAAACTGTGCGGGCCGCACCTGGTGCGACGTGTTGCACATTTTTGCTGCGGTCAGGCTTCCGATATCATGTTTCATCGTACTCCGTTGCCGTCTTCAGCACATCTCGCAGTGTCATGTCCGTCATGGCTGATCGAGGGCGGTTTTTGTTGAGAGTCATCAGTGAGAAGGTCTGCTCACAAACATTCGTGCTCCCGAAAACGACGACCGTTTCAAGGCGTGGTGCACCAGGTTTCCGGACTTGTTCTTGTCCAGGTTTTTGTAGAACTCATGCAGCTGAGATTCGCGATGCATAGTCTTCAGCTGGTGGACACCGGAGGTCGATAAGTTCCAGTTGCATCGTCGGATCAGAGTCGTCCGATCCGACGATGCAACCCTTAACTATCCCAACGAAAAGGGAGAGGGTTGATAGCGTCCGTGGTGAAAGAGGGAAGGGGATCTGCGGAAGGATAGAGCAAGCAGTTTTAGCGTTGCGTGTACAGACGTGTTGAGACAGAACCCTACCATGGTCAGGGACGGCTGCACACGCTGGTTTATTCTTTTCAGCGGGATTAGTGGAGAGACAAAGTTTGAATTGAAAAATCGTAGTTCCTTTGCCGAAGACAAGAAAGTAGGTCAGGGGTTTCACTGCTTCTTGCCAAGCGCAGCGGGCGCTCGATGTATTGAATGGCATAGTAGCTACTTTCTGTGCTGAGCCGGACCGCGGGCCGCATGCAGCCCGCCGGCCGTGTGTTGTGCACCCCTGTTCAAGAGCCTGTGTCATAAGATCGAAGCTACTGACCATCATTTAGAAATGACCATTATTTAAATGACCACTATTTAGGAATTATTTATTTAGAACACGTATGATCGCAAATTCAAAGACAGCTCTATTCGCTAAAAAAACGTTTAAAGTCAAAACGAGTATTCCTATCGTTCAAGATCGGGAGCCTGCAGTGGTCGTACACTTCATTTTCACGAAGTATATATTTTAATTTTTTTCTTCCTGGGTCGTACTTTAGGTCATACAAAAACGAAAACCTTTACGGCTGTAGTTGGAGCATTCAGCTGCACAACATACGACAATTGTCTAACCATAAAACATAAAAAAGGACTTCGGTACACGGGAAACACATGGCCCGGCATGTGCGCGCGTAGGGAGTCGGATGGGTAATGGCAGACAGGCACGTGTCGTTTGCACGGCGTCCCCCGTTTCTACACGGTTGCTAGACGGGACGTCACTCCTTTAGTGGAGTCAAGAGGCAGCAAGAGGTCACCAAGTAAAATAGATGGCCATATTCTTCTTTTATCTGTGGCTCTGGTTCCGGCGAGAACAGGAGGTAGCGCCATCTATCAATGCGTGTGCCAACTGCGACTGGACTCGGTCGTCTGTGTCGCCGTCCGCCTTTGACACTGGGAAGTATTTGGGCCAATCTTTTACATAAAGGAAGCCTCGCTCTGTAATTTTACAAGCTAAAACTCACCCGTTAAACACACCTTTAACGAAACGTTAAGATTGCTACGCGCAGGCGCCAAAGTTCAAGGCACAGTTTAGATTGAGTCTCGGCATTTCAAACACCCTATATGTAACTAACCGATGCTATTATTCAGCTCCTTCGCTATTCAGGGTCTTCCTGAAAACTGAAGAATCAGCATGATTTTTCCTCAGTGTGATGACTACAAGCAGGTACAAAACAGATACCCATAGTGCGAGCCTGCTTGCTCCGCCATGTAGATTAGGGTCCATGAAGTTGCTAGACCTGTAAGCGTCGAAATGTTGAAATAAATGCGAAACATCAATGTTTGTATAAATCAAAAAGGAATCTGTTGTTTATGTTTTGCCTATTTATATACTGGAACCAGAATTGCAAACGTTACTCAAAAGGGAAGGAATCAGATTTCCAATTGCGCCAGATACAGAGTTTTATTTTCTAAATAAATAGCCAGAACGATGGTAGTAATAGTGCGTGTTTATATCAATAAACCTTCGCATGAGAGTGCACTTCGTCTGGTCTGCTTCCTTGTCCCTGTTAACTCGGAGCTTTTGGTTTAGCACGTGTGACTATTTGTACCGAAGTGACATACGAAAACACGCACCCCTCTACGCATCCAGCTGTAATGCTCTCTACTTAATACACCCTCATTGGTACCTAAACGATATGGAAATTTCGTGCGGTGTGTTACTCGGTTTAATAAGAAAGGCCTATACGGACTCCATGGCGCGCGCTCCCACCTTTACCGTTCATTCAGTCCATCTGCTCAGAAATGACGCCTCAGCGACGCCGACGTTACACCTCAGCAGTCGCTGTGTTTCACCCCTACACCGTGGTTTCACCTGACGGGTTGCGTAAGTGTTTACAACTTCTCACCCCTGGTAAATGTAGTACTTATCTTTAAGTAGGTGGAAGACGCCAAAAGCGCCTATAGTTTATTTCTTTTTGAGTTGAATAAAATTTTCATACGTGCCTGAAATTCAGTATACTCATTAACACTAATGGGCATAAAAAGAAATATGTGCACCTTATACTGTGAGTGCCACGTAGGGAATGCTCCTTAAAACTTTGTCACCGCTAGGAACGAAATGAGCAATGACTTAATTCGCCATTACAAGCCAGTGCGTCGTCCGCCATCGGTGAAAGGCATAGGCATCCATACTAACGGACAAAATGATGTCATCACAGCACCCCAGAGAAACCAGTACCGTACTTGATTGCTTTTTGGCGGGTAACAAGCAATTTTTTTACACGTTGTTTGTGTCCTTCGAACAACAGGTTTGTTTTCACTTTATTATTTTAGGTTTATTATGCAAGCTTGATGCTTTACCTCCTGATAACTAGGAGATTTTACAGCTCTGTTCACGTGCAGAAAAGACGTCGAATCCCGAATAAGAACTGAAGCCATAGTGCTGACTCAAAACATGTCGGCTTTGTACAAAACTCGAGATAATACTAGAAACACCGCACTTGTGATGCCTACAATCTACCAGCAGATGTATATATATATACACTGTAACACCATCCTTATGATCCGATTTCATGTTATATGAAACGCATACTGCACAGTTAAGTAGAAAATGCTTTTACTAAAAAGTAGAAAAAAAATTGGGTTGTGTGCATGTTGATACAGCCTAAAAAAGGCCGATTAGTCTCCCAGCTGTACATGAGAAATTTAGCCAGTGCAATACAAC
This sequence comes from Ixodes ricinus, assembly GCA_037355805.1. Classification (NCBI taxonomy): domain Eukaryota; kingdom Metazoa; phylum Arthropoda; class Arachnida; order Ixodida; family Ixodidae; genus Ixodes; species Ixodes ricinus. Next base: position 23,214 of record JAZHYW010042572.1, on the reverse strand, counting down.
CGCTAGCCTGAGGTCTTCAACGGTCATCGCACAGTAGTGATACACGACCGCACGCCTGTACGATGCTCATCCAGATCGAAACGGGCAGGGGTGGGAATAGACCATTTGCTATATTACCCAATCATCAAGGAGAATGCAGGGATTGGTGTTCCACGCGCCACATGCGCACGCCTTCCCTGTATAAAAGATTCGAAGTAAATAACCAACATAAAGCGTTGACGAACGCGCGTGCAAGATGCCATTTGTTTTAGGTATTTGCTTTAGAAAAGTTACTACTGCTGAGGCCAGCACGTGCGGCGCGTGGAACACCAATTCCTGCATTCTCCTTCATGATTGGGTAATATAGCAATAGGTAACCCAGGATCCCTGGGTTCTGCAGCGCGAGCTTTCGCTCCACGTGCTTCGAGCTGGTGTGAGCTAGCCCACTCGGCCACCGATCTTTTTTTTTCTTTTTCTTTATTGACGGCCACCGATCTCCCAGTTTTAGTAGATCGTGCTTTGAGGCCACGCTATTTGTAGGGGGGGGGGGGGGGGGGCTCGCGCTGCTCTTCTTCAATGCATGCTCTGAAGTGGGGGCCCGTGGCGGAAGCGGGCCTTTGAAAACGATCTACTAAAACTTTATAATCCTGGAGCTTATTTTCTGTAATAAACACAGGCTTTTTCCTCAGAATGCGATTAAGGTCTATCATTTACTTTAATGTTTTTATTATAAAAAATGCCTGAGAGGCAACTATTCTTCAATGGCGTTTGAAAAGGCTCTATATACCTCTCTAAAATATATATATAACCAAGTTCTATGACGCACTTTGGACGCAACCGCTTCCTTAAAAAAAGCGTAAAGTGTGCTGCGGCGTGCTATTCATACGAGGGGTGTCAAACGACCCAGAAGTCGGGTAAAGCCATAAATAAAGCTAAAAGGAAAACGGCACTTGGCCCTCGAGGCTATCGCATCTTCGTTCGTGACGTGGAGTTGACCGTATTGCTTCACTGAGGCTGCAGATGTGCGCCAAAAGAGAAAACTGGCTCTGGTGTCGCAACAATCACCTAATCAAATGAAAAAAAGAAATCTAGCTTTTTTTATGTCAAAATGACTTATAGGGGACATTCACTGGACGCCATATTTGAGGTCAATGTTTAGGGCGCATGCTCAGAAGGAGCGTACATTAATAGCCCGCTAAGACCGGCGATCTTGATGGTGTGGAAGGCACTTTCCAAAAGAACTGTGGAAGCTCGCCGTCAGCACGCGCTCAGCAACCACGCACACAGATATGGCCGCCAGTGAATACTCCCTATAGTAAGGTTCTTCGTTCTAGAGTTTCTTTTTCCTATCTGTATTAGTGCATAGGTCAAATATTGGGCAATATATTTCCAGCCGGTAAATGGAGAGAAGACGGGCACCTTCGAAATTATTCTGAAATGCGTTTTCTTAGTTATATTGATAAATTGGAAACTTATGTAAGACAAAGTGGTTTCATTGTTCTTTGTTGTTGGTTTTTTTTTTGCTTTTTGTGAGGTACATGTTTTATTTACAGAACTGGGAAGTCACCGAATTTGATACAGTAGAACGGAAACGTGTTGATGAAGCCTAGATAGACTTTTTATTTTGTTTAATTGCTCGTAAATTCACGTTTGCACACATAATAAATTTAATTTCTAGACCCTTATAACTATTCTAGACCTGCCCGGTTTTTGTACCATCAAACGAAAGGAGGGTAATCTCCTGTCGACGTCGACGCTTTCAAATGCGATAAACAAGAATGTGCATGCGGCTTCTACAGGGTGAAACTAGGAGACGGCAGGCTCTTTAAATCGACCGGAAAATTCGGTTTCTTAACCTATCGCGCTACACTTTGTGCAGCGTTGCCCACAGATGGTGCATTTTTTTTGTGTAAAATTTGCAAAGAGCGAACTTACTTGAGGAAAAAGTAAAGAAAGAAAAAGGCTTAGCTCCTATGGAAACGCAGCGACGCCACCGGTCTGCAAACAACACGGCGCCGTTTCGCACGGGAGACAAGAGATGGCGCAAGCGGTCGCGACGCCAACTGCCGCCAACGAACGAGCAGACGACGCCGAGAGCCGACGTGTTTAGCAGACAAGGAACTGCAGTTTCTTGCTGTTACCGCGCCTGTTTTTGTTTCTGCGACTGTCGCCGCCTGCGGAACGCGAGCCGCTTTTGAGTCGAAAGGATCGTCTGCTAAAGTGCCGGCTCTAGGCGCCGTATGCTCGTTCGTTGGCAGCGTTCGTTGCGCCATCTCTTGTCTCCCGTGCGAAACGGCGCCGTGTTGTTTGAAGACCGGTGGCGTCGCTGCGTTTCCATAGGAGCTAAGCCTTTTTCTTTTTTTACTTTTTCCTCAAGAAAATTCGTTCTTTGCAAATTTTACAAAAAAAAATGCACCATCTGTGGGCAACGCTGCACAAAGTCGTAGCGCCGATAGGCTAAGAAACCGAATTTTCAGGTCGATTTAAAGAGCCTGCCGTCTCCTTGTTTCACCCAGTAGATTTGACGGGATAACGAGCGACGGTGTCATGTCAATGCTTGTATTCTTGGCGGGTCGCTTTTAGAGTCACTGACGGCTTAAGAAGCGCAGGGTGTGGCTTATTATACTTGAAGCATCTTGCTCCGTGATTGGATCTTGGGCGTTCTTAACGGCTGATGCTGCCGCCTCATTGGCTGAGGAGGATCAATGAAATTTACCCGGATCTCGCCACACCCTACGTTTTTTACGCTGTCAGTGACGTGGGGCAGGTACTTTTTCAACACATATGCTGAAACGAATGTACGACGGCGGTCCCGTAAATTAGAAAACGCACGTTTGTAACGGTCAAACAGCCAATTGAGTTGTCACTTGTGGAACGTACTTGGAAATTTTTATGTCAACAGCAGATTGATGTGCACGTTTCCTATGAAAGTGAAAAACGCCGGCAAGTTGGTGGAGTAACTCCATAATGAAAAACGTAAAACTGAAGAAAAAATAAAAACGGACAACCAGTGTAACCCTGAGACGTAGGAACAATACCCACAACCTAGCGAAATGTTTTCTTTTATAAGCAAGAGTGCGCGATCAATGTGTGTTCCAACCTTATGTAAAGTGTTAAAAAAATGCAGGCACGCGTTTATGATCATAATTTTTAACCAAGGTTGCACACGCACGTGAGGAGAAAGAGTAGAATAATAAACGACAATTCAAAACCAAAATCTAATTTTGCTCAGTATAGTATTCTTACTGTCTGTCGGAACGGGGACTCGCAATAACAGGGTCTTGGTTTGGAGTTTTGCTCACTGTCCGTTAAGTTCGCGCGGTGTGCTACGGGACGATAGGATACCTTCGCATACATGAGCATGTGCTTCAAGTATTTTAAGGGGTATTCACACGAGAGAGAAATCCCGGGGATTTCTCCCCGGCACGCGCGCATCAGTGGGCAACTCGACGCCGTTGGGCATCGGCGTCGAGTACGCGCACCGTGGAGTGCGTGAACAAAAGCGTATGAAACACAATAAACATTTGGCCATTTTGTTCCGAACGCTCTTGTTTCTGTTTGGTTCCGGGGCGCGTGAAAGCGTGTCTCCCCGCACGAGCTCTAGGCATCGACAGTACACGGCCTGGGCCCTAACCCAGACATTTAACGAAGAAGTCGGCGAGAAATCTGGCGGCCGTGATTGGCCGACGCTACACTTGATCTTGACGCCGGCCAATCATAGCCGCCGGTTTTCTCGCCAACGTTTTCGACAAGCGTCCAGATTAAGGCCCCTGGACTGGATACGCGCTCGCTGTCTTATAAGGTCTCTTCAGTGAGACATGATAACAACAATGTTTCCGAAGCGGCACTGGCACATAGTTACAGGGGATTTACACATAGTAGGCTCTAAATGCAACTGGGCGGCAGGGAGCTGCGCCACAGCGCGGATGCATGCAATCAAAGGTACGGAGCGCGTGCTGGAGCGCTGATCAAAGTTGCGCTCGTGTGCTCTCTTCCCCTCTTTAGGAATGCCACAGAACGTTGTCCACGAGCATGGACTCTGCTCAAAGACAACTGCAGAAGCCGGCAAATAAGAATTGAACTTGTAAATCGTTTGGAAGCTATCGTGGAGCCTGCTATGCCTTATTCCTGACGTTGTGCTGGAAAGACGACATGCGCGTAAGGTGCTGCTAGGTTCTCAGTGACTGGCGGTGACCGTTAAGTCTTAGTATGAATTCCAAGAATCACTAAGAAAAGCATATTTACAGCGCCGGTCGAAGGCCTGAATGCTGACTTTCCCCGAGGTAATGCCACGGCACAAAAATTGCAGGGTATGAGCATTCTCTCATTTATTGATCTGATTGCCATCAAAGCAATAATCTGCTAAATGCTTCACTAAGGAAATACAGGACCTTACGCAGACACAGTAGATGGGTATTTGTTGACCAGGTTCTTTCTTTTGTATCTTCTTTTTTTCACGTGTACTTAGGAATTCATCGCTGGGCAGCTAGTGGAAAACACGCCAGAAGTCTTCCCCGATGTTGACGTGCAATTCGGTACACGATAATATGCCACTGAGCCACGAGAAACAAACCTCTTCGAGCAGCAGGGTTAGCAGGGTCGAACAACGAGAATAGTAGGATGCCGGCGCCACCACGCAGAAAGATCCCCATGTTTCTCTTATGACGAAATAGGCCGCATAAAAAGAAGCGCTTGAATCCAGTCCGGCCGTGGGCAGTGCTACGACGGCATTTTTTAACGGCTACGTTTTCTGCCAGTGAGTGGGTGCAGTGGGCATCGGGTACTATAAAAGCTCTAAGTTTAAAGTGGGTTGTCAATTTGTTGGTCAACGCAGTGGCGTAACTCTGTGTTAATAAAGAACACAAAAGTGGCGTAGCTCTGTGGTAGGCTTCCGCGCTCGCACGAAGCGGTCGCAGGATGACGAACTCTTTCGGAGCTGCGATAGCTACCCTCGCCGGCCGTGGTTCATTTGTTTCGGTTGGTGCGACTTCGGCCGACGAGTACAGGATTGCTTTGCCGCCGATGCGAACCGGGCAGGCGTGCATGTACTCCGTGCTCCTTCACTGTGACCTCAAGGGCCGCTCACACCGCATCGAGGATTTCAGGCAAGATTGAAGCGCCTCGCCGTGCTGTCGGACGTCGCGGCGTTAGGGGCGTATCAGATGCATCACGTCCGACTCGTAACTATTCGAACGCCCGAAGCGGAGAGGCGACTGGTGGCGCACAAGAAGCTCGCCGCCAAAACCCTTAGGTGCACAATCGTCGACCCCAGCTGCACGGAGGTTCGGGTCCGCCTGCAATGGGTGCCGTTTCACGTTTCGGACGATGCCGTTTGATGAATTTTGGAGGCGTAAGGCAAGGTTCACGAAGTCGCCACCGTGGAGTCTTCGCCCGAAGACGGCGGATCACCGTCCACTGCAGTGTCTCGCGGCGAGCGACAAGGCGCCTTCCAAGTCCCTGGAAGGCATGAACGAGAGCACGGATTCCCAAAGCGTACCCCTCGACGAGTGGCCCCTGATGACGAGGAAGACTTTCAACCCCAACCCGTGGTTGGGGATGAGCAAGCGCGGCCAGTACAAGCCGTTACCGAACACGTTACCGAGCACTCCACCGGACGATCGGCGACGCCGCGACAACAAGGAAGGGAGCACCGCCTGGTATCAAGGATTCCTTTTGCGACGCTAAAAAAGTATTGTATCACGCCCGGCACGCTTTGTACACCCGACACTGCCATCAAGGTCTCAAGGCTAAACGTTCGAGGTCTCGGCTCGCGGAAAAATACAGTACCAAGCACAGCGTCAGCTAATTAAAAAGATATCCGATTTATTGGCGTTGCAGGAGACCAAGATGGCTGAGGAGTAGCAGGTAGCGAGCGCGCTGATGCCCCTTTGTCAGTGTACGAATTTTGTGCCACGTCTGCTATTGGCGTTTCGTTTCTTTTTTTTTTAATCTGTTTTTTTTTCTTTTGTCGGAGTTGGCTATCACCACCGACACGGAGCGCCGCCTTATTTTGTGTGTGTTTATTTGTTCAGCAGCTCATTGGCGGCTTATTTGTACGCAGCCAGTACGATGAAAGCCCGGATTTCTTTCTTTTCTTTTCTCTGACCTTCGCCGTTTTGTAGATTCCAAAAGGACCTTCGTGTTGTATCGGGATTTTAATTGCGTCGTTCGAGCGATAGAAAGATAGACGACTCGTCGGCGCACTGATAGATGTGTGTCAGTTTTAGACGAGTTGCTCAGCAATTTTGATCTCGTTGACGCTAGGGCCGTTAGAAACAACACGTCCGAGATGCGTTTCACACATTTTCAAGCGTCATACCAGGCCCGCGTAGATAGAATTTACTTTTCAGCCTCCGTGGCAGCAGTGTTATCTAAATCCCGTGTAACGCCAGTTTTTTTTTTTTTTCATTTTGTAGCGACAACGATTGGTGATAAAACGCCGCCGATGGCGATGTTCGAGTGGGTACTTGGAAAGCTTAACACGAAGCTGCTTGGCGATAAGTTTTTCCTTGAAGACAGCACTTTCAGGACGTGTGTTGAAGACGAGAGGGAGGTCATTTTTGAGAAGTGGGAAATTAACAAACAGGAAGTGAAGATGCTGGCGATCGAAAGGTCGTGTGTCGGTCGATCGGATGATCGATCGAAAGGTCGATCGAAAGGATGCGACGCGCCTATGAGGCGCGTTGCGTCGAGAGCTGTCTTAACGCCACTCTGCGTAAGCTCTACAGCGCAGAAAGGGAATCTCCCGGTGCGTGATTAAAGAATCAAGATGGCCTTAAGACGTTCTTTTCCCCTGTCTTTTTCTTCGGACCAAGTTTCCCAGCTTTTACCACAGTCTCGGGTATTCTACATCATGATCAACTTTCACCAGCTCGCCTGCGCACTCACTGTGTTTTTTTCCTTAAGAAGTGGTTAGAGCAGCTTCATCAGGAGCGTTATCACGGTACCATTGTACGAGCGCAGACGGATAGGTATTTTTTGGGCGAGCAACCAACTAAGAAGGCTCTGGCGGACAGGAACCGACACGCGCTTGGGGGTAAAATAGCAGAAATCGGGGTAAACGGCATCACTGGAACTTTCCCAGAAATGATCGGGCAAGCGTTTGTTACGCCTTATAAGCAACTTTTGGGGTTACAAGGTTCGGGAAGGAAGGATTTTCCCCGCTAAATCTAGCGGAAAATTTTCCCGCTAAGTCTAGCGGAAAATTTTTCCCGCTAAATCTAGCGGAAAATTTTCCCCGCTAAATCTAGCGGAAAATTTTCCCGCCCCCCCCGCCCCTCGAGGTCACGTGACCCCCAGGCCACGTGACCCCCCCCCCCCCGAGGTCACGTGACTCCCCTGGTCAGTGACCGCCCGAGGTCACGTGACCCCCTTTCCTTCCCCTCCTCCTCAAGAGCTGCGCTCTAATTCGGCGTTACAGGGAGTTGTAAACGGCTTTTATTTTTCTCTCTTATTCTTGCAGAAGTGAGCTGGCCAGACTATTTGGCTTAAAGAAATAAGACGTAGACGCGGTGAAGTTTTTGTCTGCCCGTTTCTTTTTCGAATATTTGCCCTTAGTGAGAAAGAACGTACAGGGGATTTCGTAGTCAGTTTGTTTCGGACGCCGATCTATCGAACTTGTTTTTGTAATGACGACCAAGATGTACTTCAGAGAGTGAAGCGCATGTGTACCACCCTTGGTGAAAACATTATTTCTTAAGTTACATACCTATATTTTGCCCGTTAATATGTGGCTGCAAGAAAAGGGTCTTGATGTGCCTTAAACTGTATACTGTGTATTGTATAAGGCACCTGAGACAGTGGAGCATGTTTTTTTCTTTTGTCCAAATGCCATGTTTTACTAGAATGGGCTCTAACGCACGCTGAAAAAAGAGTATTGTATTACACCCTCGGGCATCCGTTTTTTGAACGTGAAGAACGATGACGGTGTTACCCACGATATGTTTTTCTTTTCTTCTCGGACTTTGTTGTATCTCGAGGTTGTGTATAGCCGCCAGGCATCCCACCCCCCAAGGCCAGAGAAGTACGCATCTACTTTTTTTCTCACTTAATCAACAGGTTGTAAGTGTGTTTGCCTTCAGTGAGCCCAAGCCGGAGTGTGTGGGCGAACATTTGAGTGGGCGAACATTTGAGTATATGCTGCAAAATTTTGCAGTAATTTTTTAATGTGAAGTGTGACATTTCGTGTTGTCTCGCAATAAAGAATAAAAAAGCGTAGCTGTGTGGTAACGCCTACGCTTCGCCCGCCACTGACCCAAATTCGATCTCCGCGGGCAGCAGGCAGTCTTTTTCAAGGATTTTGCAACGTCGACGACAGACGCCCTACAATGCCATACAACAACATCAACAATAACAACTACAACATCAACGACGGGTGTCATTTCCAGTGGTGGGAAGAGTCCATAACAGCTATCGGTGTAAAATGGTTTCGGTAGGGTACAAAACTGAACGCTCCGAGCTGCGAGTACAAAGTATAGGGTGGTTCAAGTCACCAGGCTCGATCTAAAATGGACCGTAAAAATCGACGCCTGCACGTAGCCACCAAAACTTTTCGTGAAAAGTGTATTTCACAGGTCGGTTTTTTCTTGTAAAATTACAAAGCATAGCTCTCTTTCTGTCAAAAATAAGGCCAAGAAATTCTTGCCAGGGTCTACGGTGGGCAGCAACGCAGACGACAGGGGTCCAGCAAAGGGGAGTGTTTGGCGTTCGTATTAATAGATGGCGCTACCTCCTTATCGGGACGGCTCCCGACCACCGTGATTTATTAAAATGAATATAATCTATTTGAAATGTACCTTCGGTTAAAAAATAAATGCGAACAATATAAGCAAAACTTAAAGTAAAAAAACACGTCTGCATAACGGCGGCGCTTTTGCTCCTAACAGATTTCGTCTGCGTGTCGTCTGCTGTCTTTCGCTGGTCGGCTGTAAAGCACTGGATCGAGTATATTCTACCCAAGTACCGCCATTGACTGATCGTGCCGCGCGCGTTCCTATTGGCCGCAGCCGACGCGCCGCCATTTCTGGCTCAGAAAACATTGTAGCAGACGACGCTCCGCTCTGGCTCAAGGCTGGCTTCGGGGCGCTTCGGGCGGAGTGTCGTCGCCGAGGAAAATACAGAGCTTAACAGAGCAACTATAAAGGGTTGGATGATATTCAGTACTCTACTGAAATGCAAATACAACTGCACTCTGGACGTCTGAAACTTGTTTAGTTACGCACCCTTTGAATTGTTTAAGACATTCCGATCGACAGTGATTTCACCGCAACACTTGGCGCCATGCTTGGCGGGCTTTTGTGGCGCGCTTCCTCGGCACGTATTCGCGAAGTCGCGATGCCGAGCTGCTGCGCTATAGCGTGTACGACTCGCTCTGGACGTGGCAAGACACTGTTCTTGATTCCCACCGGGACAAGGAACAAAACACGGCGGAAGGAATGGCTCCACAAGATAAGCAGGGTTGGATTTGCGCCGACGCCAAACTCGAGGCTTTGCGAAGTGAGTATGATTACAGTTGAATGCGGGTTCACTTGACGTTGCAGTGTTGAGTTGTTCCGAGATCGGCACCGCGTACTACGATAAAAAGTGGCAGCCTCCTCGAAATAACATTAATCCACCCCGTTGTAATCACCATCTTAATGCTCGGAATTAAGGAAAGTGCCAAATCAAATGACGCAGTAGCCGCGCGCTCAAAATGGTTCCTCGGGACTGACAGGTCCGTGAGGTTTGCCGTAATGATTCACCTTATCACCAAGAGCATGCTGTACAAGCCACTCAAATATCTGTTTTTTAATAATGCTAAAAAAAGTGCTACATTTGCTTATATTTAAACATTTAAAAAGCTCCCTCTTAAATCAGTGATTCATGAATGAAATGCAGACACAATATTGCATGCACTGAAAATTATATTTCATAGCTTGTTGCTAAATATACTGTGTGATAATATGCAATCATTATATCATTCCAACTGTTTCCTACAAGTGCAATATTAAAAGAAAAAAAGTAATGTGTATCAGCATGCATTGGGGCTGCTAATGTTTTTTGAACCTTGTCATGCCCTGTGCATTTCCTTTTCAATTCTCAATATCTAATGCCTACAAGGGCCCCTAGGGCCCTGAGGCTAAATATATCTATATATTCATTTTTGCTTACGCTCTTGCTTTGTACCAATGATTGTCTTTATAGGACCATTTCACGAGTGACCAGTTCGAGCAGCACAGAGCCGACGGCTTGAGGAAACTCAAACCGAATGCTTCTCCATCGCTGTTTGCTCACCGGCCCATGAAGCCTAGCAGCAAGCCACGAACTCTGAGGCTGGGCAAGTGTTCCATTACAATTTTACATTATAACTGGGGTTCTGCGTTTTCGGTTTCTATTTTTTCAAAATTCGGCATACTTTTTTCAGTGTTTATTTTAAAAATCAAATTTCGTTTTTTTTTTCGGCGTATATTTATGTTAACAAAAATTTATTGGCTTTTTTCGGTGAATATAAAATAAACACCAATGGACATCGGATCAGATTAACCTTGTAGCTCTGATATTTGTGATCACTCAAAGAATAACGGCACAGATACATTGAAAAAGAAATGGACACTTTATTTGGCAAATGTGTGCAACTGTAAAAGAATCAAGAAAAAAATACAGGAGTACAAACAAGTCAGATATGAAGCCTATGCCCAAAATCATAGAAATTCACCTTCTGTATATCAGGATTACGTGATCTTATTATAGTACACACACACATGTACTTTCTCAGGTTCTCTTCATTAATCCATACTCTTTCTTTTTTGTTAATATCACACTGAGCTTCGAGAAAGCCCTCTCAATGCTAACACTGGACATTGGCAGGCTGAGGAGATGAAGCGCTGCCTGAGCCAAAATCGGTCAATCAACCAATTGTGACTGCTAAAAGAGACATGGTGCGACGTTCTGAAGCACAACACAACATGCAGAGCTTGCATCAAGTCAGTGTTCCTTACGAGTTTGAAAACACGCTCGTTCATGGCGAAGTCATGGAGCATTTCGGACTTCACGTTCCGATCGATGATGTGCACATTAAACCAAAACGTCGTGATGGCACCTGTGTATCCAATATATTCGGACACATTTCGATAGACACTGTCGTTCCACTTTTTCGTTACGGCTCTGCGGTACGACTGGAAGGTCAAAGTGACTTTTTCCGGTTAAAACTGAATTTTAGAAAATGAATTCGACGTACTTTTATCGGTTTAAGTCGAAAATGCTGAACCTAAAAACTGACATTTTCGGTTAAAACCGAATTTCCGTAAATGGATTCGACGTAATTTTATCGGTGTTTATCGGTTTAAACCGAAAACTGTGAATCCTAATTATAACTTATATGGTTATGTTACGTAAAAAGATTAATTACTGAGGTTTGCACTGTACCAGAAACCAAGTCCAGCAGTCTGGAGGGTATTGATTGGTGGCTGAGTGTGTTAGTACACCGCAGTTCAGTGCATGTGTAGGAAAACTTTGTGCTGCCCCTAGGCACTACTACTGGTGCAATCCTCATTCCTGCCCAGTCCGATTTGGATGAGCATTCTACAGGAGTATGGTTATGTATCACTACTGCCTGATCCACGTTAAAGACACCAGGCTTGCAGCCGTACTGCACCGGCTAAATTTCTCATCTACAGGGTGGACCACTGTCGTAAAAGTGCAGACCGACCTCATGGTCCCAACATGCGTCTATTTTACTTTTGTTGTACAGGTGCCGGCCATTCTACAGCTGATCCATTCCCTACGGTGACAAACGTGGCCCCTCAGGCCAGCACCGAGGAGCCCAGCCAAATGTCTGGAAATCCCAATGGTGAGCATACCCTTTTCCTAAGACATTCTTTTTTTTACTTCTATGCACCTGCTGATCACGACTTGTGCAGGACAATCAGTCTCATCTGTCACAGTGCTGTAACAGCACAAATCAGAAAGGGAGAAATTGGAACAAGTATTGCAATAGGTCCCCACTTGGCAGTGTCTCTACTCTTTGTGCCTACACTCTTCTGCTTAAGCACTGTGCCATGTCCACAACGATGTTGACTGTTTATATAGCACTGAGTATGTGCTTAAGCCTTTTGAAAAAGGCCCTTGAGCAAAACAAACAGGCCAGACACGCCTTACGCCATGTGCTAGTTAGCTATTGTACAGCACATTGTACTAAAGATAGAGAGGACATAAGGTACGCCTTGTCCTGTCCACCTCTTCTTTCATCTTGTTTGTTTTTTGGGCAGAGTACAATATGATAATCAATAACCAACTAGCCACATGGGCTCCTTCCATCGTCCTCCCTGCTTAAAATTGCTTACAATACGCCTCTGCTTCAGTGATGCGGTCGTTGCCTGCTGTTATGACAAATCAACACAATATAAATCCAGTGACTTTCAATTGCTTACACAGATCCTTGACAACTCACACTTGAAAAAGATTCAATGGCCAACAAAGTGGTTGCCACAATGGCTGTTAACCATAAACATACCGTCCAGGTGTGCAACAGCCCTCAACATTAAGAACCCAAAATGTCATCCGAAGGATAACTTCAATTACTGCCATTAAACCATCACTGTTTCACATTTATATTTAGACACACAAGAAGGTTGTGTAAAGACAGCGACACAGATTAAAGATCAGTTACAATATTTATTGCAGCACAGTACTTCCCATAGCTACACAGAATTCTGGTGCAAACAATATTGTCAGAAAGCGATGGAGAAAATTAAACAAGTCAGCCAAAATAACTCGCACAGCATCAGAATTTGAGAATGCACACCATACGCAAAGAACATTTTCTGCAATAGCCTTCGGAGAGGCAGCTTATCTTAATTGAGGGACTATGTGCAATAGTGGTACAAGTGCAAATGCAGAGTTTGCCAAAAAGTCCCTCAATAATTTTATCTGTGCATGTCAAGGTCAATATTGCGTTTGAACTTTGAGTAAATAAGTGTACAGTGTTCTCTACCACCAAAAGTAGAGTGCCACATGTATAAGTTTAATATCTGGGACCTTGAATACCCCAATTGGTACAAGTGCACTTGTACCACTATTGTAGCTAGCCCCTCAATTGTAGGCTTGCACGATTAGCGGTTTGGTTGAGATAGTGCTGCATCATTCATAGCCTTTGCAAGCCACAATGTTCCGGCTTTCTTTGCAGTTAAGCAAAGAGCAACGCTGTGCCGTTTGATTTGAACCACTGTTTGCACAAGCCTGCTTCGGCTTGTGCAAACACTCCCAAACTTGAATCTAAAAACATCTTTTGCGTGAAGCCAACTCATGAAATTGCGTATAGGTACATGTTCTGCATGCGCTCGCTTTATCTGTACAAAACATTAAAGGGATGGTGAATCGAGATTCAGATTTCAGAAAACAATGCAGGAGCGGCAGGCGGGATGCTACAATCTCTACAACACCACTCGCAAGGCGATATCTTGAATGGACGGTTGTATTTTTGGAAAAAGAGGTAGAGATTGAACGAGGCCGACGAGGCGCGTGACGTAAACATATCTCGTTCCACCTCTCTTCGCTTCGCCCCCTCAAGGCGGTGAGGCGGAGAAGACGCCAGGCCGTTTCCTCTCCTTCTCGACTCTTCTCGGAGAAACGACGTCAACATATCTGTCAAATGCGCCTCCTTTTTATAGAAAAATAGGGTCATACGTTCGAGATATTGCTGTTTGAGTGATGTTTTGGTGTTCATAGCATCCCGTTGCACGCTTCTGTCGCCGTGTTTTGTGGAATCCAGATTTCGGTTCAGCATCCCTTTAAAGGTGAATAACTAAAATATGATGTTGGCAAACGTGCATACAGCGTGCCATTTATTTAAGATCTTTGTTTTACCAAACTTGCCACTGTAGATGCGAGGACGCACAGCATGTGTAACTACACTGCGCAGTATGCTCTTTGGTGCATGGCAGCTACTCTGTTTCACCTCAAGTTGTACTGCAGCGAAGGCTAGAAGTGCAAGCTCAAGAGCCAATAGCTGCTCTTCCTGTGCCTGAGCTTGTGCCACCAAGATGCACCCTAAAGCAACAAGCTCGTACTTGTAGCCTTTCCTGCGGTACATCATAACGTGAAACTGAGCAGACAGAGATGACAAAAATGAGCACATTGATACTTTACGCCTATGTTCTGAATAAAAAGAAACCTGCGATTACTCAAATCTAAAAACATGTTTGTCGTTTAAGGCACGTCACCATATTAGGCACAGGAGGAAATCAGCTCTTGGCATCAGGTCCTCATTTCAAACCCTTTCTGGTCCCATTCCACCCGTAGAGATGCATTGCGAAGGGCCTGAGAACGCACCTGGTCTTACACCACCATTGTATCCTTGCGCACAACAAGGTCTGACAATGGCAACAAAGAGCTGGCTGAATGGACGCATTCAAGAGCCCAGCGTCTGAAGCCTGCGATTGATAACACCATTTCTCCAACTGCCATCTGCTAAAAGCAAAGTGGCGCTTTTAGCAGATGATGCCTGGGCTTGAAGCAGTTGCCTCGGCTGCCGGCGTCTAGTTTCAGTCTTCCCTTGATACAGTAGCCTAGTTCTGAACCCTTGGCGGTTCAGACAAGGCTGGGCACAAGTTCGAGCCTGATATTAGAAACTCGCCGAGCAAAACGACAAGTGACCATTTGTTGCGCGGCCTGTTCGGGAGCCAGGCATGCGCCATGAATCATGGCTGCCGCGTCGCCTAAGCGAGGCGAGCTGGTGACTTTAGCAGGCGATGGCCAGGATCAGCTCTTGCCGGCTTCAAGCATTAGCTTTGTGTGCACGTTAATTCAATCAATGCTTCTTTAGCAAATGGACTTTTAAAGCAGCACACGGCAACGTTGTGAGATCAGGTGCATGCTCAGGTTTCTTCGCAATGCATTTCTATGGGAGGACAGTGAACAAAAATAGCTTGAAGTAAGGACCTAGCACAGAGGGCTGGATTTCTCCAGCGCCTAATATCTTGATGCGCCTTACACGGAAAGCCAATTTTTCGGGTGCTCTGAAATTAGTCTTTTTAAAATCCCAAAGCCTCAAGTATAAATCTGCCACCCATTTAATTGTTTTTCTAGAGTGGCATGGCTGCGGTCGAATGTACCAAGTGTCTTTTCTCCTAGTAGCTAAACAAGAGTATTTGAGAAATAATAGGTAATTGAATTTTACAAAATGCATAATACCAAACTATTCTGCTACCTTATTTTTTATAGGTGAGGCGACAACACTTGGTGATGTGACACTACCACATTCAAGCACCGAGGCACTTGAGAGGGAAACCGCGGGCGACGTGACGAAGGTGTCTGTTGCCCTCCAAACAAGCTTCTCGGGACCATGTGTCTTGCAGCCAGACTCAGCAAGAGCCATCATTGACAGCCTGGAGAGACAGCTGCAAAGTGCAAGGAAGAAAATCAGCGCTCTGGTGGCTGACAAGACAAGAGCCCAGGACATGCTGGACAAGATGCTCAACCCAGACCAGTATGTTGCCATGGAAAAAGGTACCTATATTGGTCTTCTTACTTGGAGCAAGCAAATTGGTGAGCTGTGCTTGCCTCAACACACTTTACAAAGCAAACTGACACAAGTATACTCCCACAGAACTTTGTCGCTGGCTAATTTCTAAAATAGAAGCGGTTTATTTCTTTGAATTCTCTTCTTTGCAAAGTTTTCTGACATAGTCATGGGGATCCCCAGGGCAAAGGTAGAACACTGCCCTTGGATAGGAGATGAGCACTGCTTAAGCTCTGGGCTCGATGCGACTGATGAACGCTAGCTGCAAATCACAGTGCTACATCACTGGTTGCTTTTTTTTTGGTAGCAAGTTGAAAGAGGGGACGCTCCAACTGCTGGTGGCATATCAACCGCATAAAGAGAAAAACTGTTGAGCATTCGATAGGTTATAAATAGCACTTTCAAAGTTTATTTTTTTGGAAACATTCTGTTCATTTCTAATCTCAGAAATTCAGCATTTAATTTCGTCATATTCCAAACCAACAAAATTTGGAATGAAAAGAACAATTATCCGCATGCTCAGAAACGCATAAAGCAACTGAAAGTAGTCATTTTCTTCTCATCTTTTTGCGGTTTACCATTTCCGAACAAATACTCTCCTCACACTCGCAGATGTCTAAAAAAATGTAGTGGACGTGCACTGCCTGCACTAGAAAGCTGAATTTTCAACATCACCTAATGTTGGCCAGAGTGGTGCACAGACTGGACACAAAGGCTTTCCCAGCGTTCGGTTGAGAGTAGTGTTCTTGCTGATTGAACACGAGTCCCTGCCGAGCGCTGAATCAGCCCTTGCATCAAATCTGCATTTTACACTGGCCCAAATTGGGAGATATTGGAAATTCCGCATTATGGCTTTCTAGTGCAGACCTTGTGCAGAGGGGGCAGGGGGATGATACAGAAACCTCAGCTGACCCCCACCCCCTTCCCCTGAGATCTACAGGACAATAGTTTTAGATGTCTGTAAGACATTTTTACTTCTCCCTTTAAAAAGCATAATTGGTATGGTTTAGGCAGGAAACCGAAACAATGGCCAGCATAATCACATGAATAGATTGGCTTCTGTCATTATCCAGAAATAGATTAACATGTCCTCAACAAACTTGATGAGATAAGCCCCCATTTTGTCAAAAGTCCAAGATTTGAAAGGAAACTGGAGTGACCTCTCTCAGGACCACTGAGCCTGTGCTCTGGACAAACCTATGTGAGGTATACATTCCAGTGTTTACATCTCCATCAACGGTGACCTCGAAAGTCGGAGCTTATAAAAAAACTAGTTATAAATGATGAAAGATGTGTTCTGAGCAGTATATAAAAAAATATTTAAAAGGGGTTTCAAAGCTCTTTTAAGATATTATCATGGCAGCAATGTCCCGGAATGATGCTAGATTTGTATTGCATTTTAGGAACCATGCGTGGAAGGACCTGGTCAGATGAAACCATCCAGAAGGCCCTGAAAGTGCGACTTGCTTGTGGCACACGTGGCTACGACGTCGTAAAAGAACTGTGCACCCCTCTACCAAGTGAGCGCACCCTTCAGCGACGCCTTATAGACATAAAGTTCCTGCCAGGCATACTCCATGAGGTTCTTCAACCCCTTGCGCTAAAAATCGAGTCTATGACGGAGGTGGAACGCCATGCATGCCTCATGATTGACGAAATGAGCATAACTCCTGGACTAGATTACGACAACTCCACCAAGCGTATAATTGGAAGTCCAACGATACAGCCTGCATCTCCCGCATCAAGAAAATCGCCACTTGCAACGCATGCCCTCGTGTTCATGTTGGGAGGCATATCGTCACGGTGGAAGCAAACCGTCGCCTACCATTTCACGGGTGCTTCGTGTAACGCCAAGGAGGTGAAGGATGTCTGCTTTGAAATAATAAAAGCAGCAGAGAAGATCGGCATCAAGGTGGATGTAATGATCTCTGACATGGGAGGAAACAACCAAGCGCTCTGGAAAGCATGTGACATTGTGTGCGGCAAACACTCTCGCCTCCGCAACAGTTGCAATCATCCGTGTGGTGGAGAACGACAGCTTTTCTTCATGGCGGACACTCCACACATTCTGAAGAATTTACGAAACCACCTCACGAAAGGGCACACCATCCTCATCCCAGATGAGTTTGTACATAAGTACAACCTTCCGACACGTGAGGTTTCCATTTCGGCAATCAAGGAGCTCCACGAGATCGACACCGAGAACAAGCTCAAGCTGGCCCCACGGCTCAACGAGAGGTGCCTGGATCCCTCTCACTACGACAAGATGAAGCTTGGCCTTGCCTGCAGGCTACTTGACCACAGTGTGGCTGCAGCCATCAAGTACCTGGTGGAGCAGGGAGACATGGAAAAGGAGACGCTGACCACTGCATGGTTCATTGAAAAGGTATGTACTGCATTCGACTGCCGAGTCTATGGATTCTCAACAACAAATTCTGTCTCGGTAACTATGGCAAATTAATGAGCACAGCAAAGGTAGCAGAGAAAAGCTTGTGGGAACAGTATTAGGAACAACCCGACTCAAAGTCATTTGGCACTGCAGATTTCTTATGTGCAATGTGGTTAAATGCACACTTATGAGTCTAACTCTGCAACAACTACTTGTCTAAAACTGTTAGATAACTGGAACGAGCAAGTGCGACTCAAATCTCAGGTTAGGCAGAGATTTTCACCGCAACGCTGAGGTACTGTAGACGACTTAATTTTCGCAAAGACCTAATTTTCGCAAATTTTGTGATTTGAAAATAATTACAAAAAATTGGTCCATGAATAATTCACCGCATGGTAATGAAGACATAGCATACTACCAAAAATTGCGAAAATTCTTTGACACTGGTACTTCGAGAAGTTTGTGAAATATTGAGCTTGCGAAAATAAAGTCGTTTACAGTATTTAAAGGGCAACTCCGCTTCATTTTTGATATTTAGAAAACTATGCAGCCCTCTTCAGTATCATATAGGAAGACCCCATGTCAAATAATACGATCTAATTCCGTCTATATATTTAATAAAATGGCCAGCAAACTTTCAAATGAGCCAAGTCGCCGAAATCTGCGAACTCTAGCGTGCGACGTGAGGCGCAATCGTCAGCGCAGTCAATGCGACGGAGTTGGAGCGGCCAACGTTGAACCACTACGTCAGAGGCATGACTACGTCATTCTCACGTTTTGTTTGTTTTTACTTCTCAGAGCGAAATTGAACGATGACGGCATGAGTTTCTCCTCCCGGTGTTGGCTCTACGGCGTTCACGTGATCACCGTAACGCGGATGCGCTAGCTTGCACTGCCCTGCGCGTTTATCGCATGTCCGGTTTCTCCGCTCCCCCTCTCCTCTTTCGTGTTCCCCCTTCGCCCTCTCCCCCGGGCCATCACCGTACACGCCATGCGAAGCGACCTGTTCGCGTCGTGTGTCCTGTACCTTGCCCCCACGAACGTCACAAGACCACGTGGTTCGACGTGACGTGGCCATGGCTCTGATGACACGAGACCAATGTTGCCTGACGCAACCAAAGTTTCGGTTTTGGTATCAGCAGATGTTTAAATTAAGATTTCACAAATAATATTCCACATTTCGCGAATCCGAAGACGTAGAGCTGTTTAGTGGTGCTTTGTGAAATGGAATCACAAGCAAGCCTGAATTTTTCGGAATTGAGCGGAGTTGCCCTTTAATACAACCATCCCTATTAAATGGTAAAAGTAAATTCGGGAGTTTACACGCTGAACCAACGTGGGCATGTGGCGCATTCCAGCGGAGTACAAAGGATTAATTGTGACCACTGGGGAATCTTGCTGACTTCCAACCAAAATCTCGATTACACGATTAAACACTATGCCTTCTTATTTTAAAACTATTTGTTTCTCGATTTCAGGTCTTCAGATGGTTTAAGCTGATGACTTCAAGGACGACGCAGTTTGCAATGAATGGTCAGGGAGAAGAAGTGCACGACAATGACATCGAGTTTCTGCAAGAAATGATCTCCCTCTTCCAGCACCTTGCAATCAACAGCACTCGCAAGACATGGAAGCCTGTGCAGTCTGGGCTTGTCCTAACAACGACGACGGCACTGAAAATGCAGGACTTGTTTCTGCAAGACAAGCACTTCAAGTATTTGTTTCTGAGCCGTTTCACGCAGGATGCGCTGGAAAACCTCTTCTCAACCGTCAGAGCTAAGAACCCTGTGCCACGAGCAAGAGACTTCAAGATGGCCCTTCGCCTCATCACCATGTCACAGTTCTTCAGGCCAAGTCGCTCTGGGAGCTATGACGTTGATGACTCAGCGTACCTGGCACAGTTTGTGGCCTCGCAGCCTGCAGAAGCACCTTCTGAGGAGGAAGATGAGCTACCCAACTGGGACCAGTACAAGACCATCAGTGACGACGAGCAGCAGTCGCTCTTTTACCTGGCTGGGTACACTGTTCGTGCAGTTAGGAAGAAGCACAAACTATGCGAGCTGTGTATAGCCGCAGTGACAGGTTCTGCTGCCTCTCAAAATGCCAGGCTGTGCCAGCTGAAGTGCTACGTAAGAGACGGCAGCAATCAGGAATTGGTGATGCCATCCCCCGACGTCTTCGGGCTACTGCTTGTTGCAGAAGGAGAGTTCCGCAAGCACGAAGATCTCATCATTTCATCGAAAAAGACCCTCGACGATGTACATCGGAGCACTGCAGCACTCACAAAGCAGCTGCCGTTGCCAAAGTGCCACAACCTTGCACAGAAGCTAGTCGAAGCATTTGTGCTCCTCCGTCTTCGAGTCACATTGAAGCAAAAGAACGAAGAGTGGAAGAAAGAGGCTCTAAAGCAGACAAAATGCGGCAGCAGAAGCATGGCCATGAGGGCTGCCGTAGCGAGAGTGTGATCCTTTATGACTTTCTGGCGAGCAAGACTCGACGGAAAGCGCCAAAACTCGTGCTACTCACCAGCGTGTTTTTTTTTTTTTAACAGAAAAGCTGTTGAAGCCAAAGTTTATGCCTAGACTTGTACCAGTCACCAGCGTCTTTTTTTACATGAGTGCTGTTGCAGTTAAAGTTGGAATCTGCAATGCTCTATTGCATGTGATGTTCCCAGTGATATTACTAGTCGGAAAGGTTACATAGTTACATGAAGAGGATAGGTGTCGTTTCATTACCAATATACAAAATTTCTGTGATACTCTCCTAGTCAGCAAGCCTGCTTTTATTGCCAAGACTATGTATGCTACTGTGAGATTTTCTAGCATGAGGTTGCCACTTACAGAGAACTGCTACCTGTACCAAACACCTTGAGTCAGAGTATAAGCAGCCAGGTTGTTAAGTTAGGTACTGGAATTTTTGTGCTTTCATGGTTTTCATGTGTTTCTGCTTGAAAGTATTAGATTGCCACACTAGCTCTAAAGCTGCATTAGTGTTTTATACTTTTGATATTTTTCCAATGTTTGAGTGCCGGTACTTGGGACGTTTTGCACCCTCTATGCGTAAAATATTTTATAATGCTTGACTATAGACTATGTTGTTGGAAATAAATTGAAACGTGCTGACTGACAATTACGGTATTTGTATCCTGCGTTCTGCACATGGGCATAATGTGAGCTTGAAATAATTCGC
This sequence comes from Ixodes ricinus, assembly GCA_037355805.1. Taxonomy (NCBI): domain Eukaryota; kingdom Metazoa; phylum Arthropoda; class Arachnida; order Ixodida; family Ixodidae; genus Ixodes; species Ixodes ricinus. Next base: position 2,161 of record JAZHYW010042572.1, on the reverse strand, counting down.
AAAGTAGCGTCCCCACGGTTTAGCACTGCTGATCTTAATTGAATAATACATTGTGTTGTCATTTTACAGCTAGCAGCGGTATGTTGTTTCAAGCACATGGTCTGTATGTATATGCTTGGCCGAATTACAGTGAGAGTGTTTGTAGTATCCGTGAAGCTACAGCAGCGTCTCTTTCATACTTCCAAAGGTCCTTAGCTTGAACGTTACTCAAGAATATCTTTCTATAGCAGCATGAGGTGGTCCTGCAATATGTTTGCTAGCTCCAAGTAGTGTTTAGACATGCAATGGTAGTACTCGGTTATTTATAAATACGAGGGCGGGCTGTCGGACTTGCATGTTATCTGTCAAGACGCTGTCCGACTCTGTTTAAAAGTAGGCAGTGTATATTCTGCTGGAAGCCAGTAGAATAATTTTTCCGCAAATCTACGAGCAGCCGCCTCCAACTGGCTTCCTGAAACTTGGCGCCTGCAACAACTCCGGCTGCCCACACTGCCCTCACTCACAGTGGCAACTGTAATGTTTGCAATGTTTGCGCCTTTGTTTTATTTTTTTTTTGCTTGACACATTTGTGGTTTCAACAGGTGCATGCTCTACGGCTTTTGAGTGCGTGTGTTGTTTTGCTCATTTGGGAATGTTGAAGCTGTTCTTGACCAGCCGCAGTTTCAAGGACGACGGTGCGATGGTTGCCACTGGCGAGGGCCTCGGAAAATTCACAGCCCTACAGATTGCAAGCACTGCATTCAAACCACCCAATCCAGATGCCTATCAACAATTTTTGTGCAAAAGTACAATTGCAGCCGTCCTGAGGAGAAATATATATTCCATAAATTCTGTTGCATTTTTTTTTTGGCTGCCAGAAGACTAATTTCTAGTTCCCACTTAATTCAGGGTTATTTGACGATTCTAGCAGCAGCTGCCATTAGAATTTCAGGGAAATCATATTGCCGAGAGAATAATTAACAGAACGACTACAGCACCGGAATTCGTCACATGGTATCAGCAGCCAATGGGAAGCGACTGCCGGTAGTATTGTGGAAACATTATTTTACCGGCGGCCGGCAGAATAGACACTGCCTTAAAAGTATGCCAGAAAAACTTTGCAGCTTCACGCCTGACAACCCAACCAAAAAGGACTGCAGCTTCACGCCTGACAAGCCAACCAAAAAGGACAGGGCTTCGTTGCTTCCGCGATGCGCCGAACACGCACGCACGATCGGCGCTTAAATTTCGTTCGAGCTACCAGTCCTCACAACTGCGTTATATATTTATTCCTCACCGTGTCTTAGGAATGTCTCGAAGGCGCCTACTTAACGACGAACGCACGACCCAGCTACGTGCAAGCGAACACCAAGTACGGCCCCGGTCAGACAAACGGCGCGAACGCTTTAAAACTGGTAGATTGTCACGTTTCATTACTCTGAAGGGTTACATTAATATCCGGTCTTCGCACCTAACGTGTTGTGGGGCGGCTAAGCGACCAGAAAACTGCATGTGCATACGATGGGAGGCAGATCAGCTGATCTGCCTCCCCTCGTACGAGCAAGCAGTTTTCTTACTTTTCTTCATAAATAGATAGTGTCCTGCATATTCCTATGTCAAGCGCGAACTAAACTTAGCGATGTTTATCTAGTGAACACCTCACGCTCGACCGCTGACCGTTCATGGGTCGTGGTTCACGCAGAGGCGGTGAGGCTCTGACGAAGCGGTTCGATAGCGAGGTCGTCTGACGAAGCACTGGATATTCCCACGGCCCGCCGTATTTTCAGAGCATTCAGAGCACCGAGAACCGTTCGAGTCCCGTTTAGGTGAACTGTCCGTGCAAGTACGCTGGCTGTCGGCGTTTTTTATTCGTCACACAAGACCAGACCGCGAGCAGCAAGCGTCATTTAGCAAGGCCGCGGTACGCTACTAATCTCAAAGGCTCGGCAATGTTTCTACCTCGTAACACTTGGCAACGCATAGCTCCGCGGGCACATAATTAGTGTAGTCACAGGTACTCACCTTAACATACCGTAAATATCCAGTGCTTATTGTCTTTAGAACGACTTGCAGCTGCAGGCCCACCGCCCACGGCCCCACCTTTCTGAGCCAAAAATGGACGGGCATCCCATCATGCAACACATTGGCGGCACTTGTAAAAAATACGAAATATTATTCAGTG